>JALDNG010000192.1:437500-613152 GCA_024349245.1 Neodontobutis hainanensis
GAATGCTGGGAAAGTTTCCTTGTCCGGGAGCACACACAACAACCTGACGAAAGGACAGCAGTGGGATGTTGTCTGCTGCAGACACAGAGGAAGCCGTCTCCTCTCTCGTCTCATTGTTCTGGAGGCGTTAATCTGTCAAGGATCTGCTGGGATTCAGGTGGGAATCTGTGCTGTGTCAAAGCATTGGGGCATTGTAATATCCTTGACCCTGTACCCCTTGGCGGCACCATCCCAACCCTGATAACCCGATGAGCTTGTGATAAAACTGTTCTGTGTTTGTTTCTGCGTCTTGGTTTGGAGATGAGCACTTCCGTCTTATCTTCTCGTCTCGACTCCATTCATAGAGTGTTTGACCAAACCGCAGCCCGCTTCCAAGACAAATCTTAAATATGCCTTTAGTCATGCTAACAGGAGGATGTTTAGAAACGTTTTACCACAACTTGAGGTGACCCCAGGGTTTGAGCCGTGCCAGGGGTCAGCCAACAATCAAACGGAAGCAACCAGTAAAATAATCAAAGTCTCTTTCCTGAGAACATCATAGTACAGGAGTTGTGCTATGGCTGTGATTGGTTTATATCTCATGCACTTTTTCTCATGTCACACAAGCTTATACTACTAAAACAGTAGAGAAATGTATTCATATTTTTTATTCATGACAGTTTGTTAATACAAATTATAGAGCTGGACTGTTAATGGCCAACAGTAGGAGCTAGCTTTTGCTAAATTGATTTATCTATCTAAATTATCTATCCCAATGACTTATCCTGGCCTCTGCTCTAGGGCTATCTTTACTAATTTTTATATCTTTAGCCAAACTCCTGTATCTTTTAATAGTGCATCTTGACTGGCAGATGAATGAGTGTTAGTGCACAGGTGACGGGAAAGCCCAGGTTTCCTCCGTGAAACCAACTGAGGGGTCAGTCTCCACCACCTTTACCGGCCCGGCCCTAATAGTCCACGCTGCTCAAGACCCACATTGTCCTGCCCTAGGCTAATTAAGATCAGTGTTTATCATTTTTATGACTTTATCCATGAAGACAGAGCTATGGTGTGCTTCCTGTTCTCCAGGTTCCCTGTCAGACCGATCGCATTATTAGGTTCAACCACAGATCCCATCTTGCTGGGCATTGTTTTCACTGCTGCAATGACCATTCCCAAACTGATAAGACTTGTCTATTTTTGGGACTTGCTATTTTGTTCACCAGGAGATTTGCCCTTGACACATGAGCTTGAAATAACTCACATTTTCTTTTATTTGAAGTGAAACAGGCAGACAAACGCAAAGATACATGAACTAAAAATCCCCAGTAACCCAGATGCAAACAATAGTTCTCTCATGTTCAAAAACATACACCGGCTTTTCTCATTTCTCTTGCAGGTTACACAATTCAAACACTTAACTGCTCATAAACGATTGCTTACATAACAAATTATTATTTTCAGGCTGCATTATTGTTTCCCTGACAAGTGCCAGCCACATAAATACCCAACAGAACATGACCTGCATTTGACCCAAAGCGCTCCAAGAAGCCCCCTAATCCATCTGATTCACATCATACTATTCTTCCAGCGAGACATAAAACACAATTCCAAAATCTGTATGTGCAGCGATGGTGGAAAGTTAGTTACTGATCAGACTAGGATTTCCGAAGCGTCAGGACAGACAGTGAGGTCTTTGTATGTGACAATCAGGATGTGAATTGATCTCAAACACAAACCGAGCCTTTCATGTTTGGCCTTTGCCACGACAAGGCGCTGGAGCGGCACCGCAGAATGAAACACAAACCTTAAAGGGTGCTAACAGGACGCCGTCGCTTTGGCCTGAGGCGACTAGTGTCAGGATCGATAGCCTGTGTGGTCGGTGGCATCACACCTCGCAAGAATCTGGATCAATGAGGCCAGTTAGGAATAGTTAACGCTAGATAAGAAAACCTGCTCATCTTCTACTCTGGTGAAAATACCTGGGTAGAGTTGGACTTTTGATTATTATTGTTTTCCCTTTTGAATACTGCATTGTCATTTCTGGAGATTACAGAACAAATATTCCAAAACTCACAGGTGGAACTTCCTCATTGTCAAGCAACTTCTCTTTTATTAGACTGCGGTTAAATGATTCTTAAACTGTTTTCCCATATCACCTTCCTACTTTAAGACTATAGAGTTAACCACACACTACACAGGCTTGGTAATACAATGAGTGTCAGTGGAGTCAGAGCAGTAGCGGTCCGAAGACCCCGCTGACCTCCATTCTGCCAAAGCCAGAAATGGCCGAGAAAAGCCCTTCATGTTGATTTGACACAAAGCTGTGGTTCAATGGAGGAAATGCACTGTGTGTGCTTCCTCACAGTGTTGTTCCTTTTACACTAATGATTTGGAAATGCGTTGATCAGAAATACCCTTATTAATTAGATAAAAAACTTGTAGAGTTTTTGTATTTTATAACAACCAATCAGCAGGCAGTTGGATTGGTGAGGAATGAATCCAGGTGTGAAGACTTACACCGCTTAAGACTTCATTTTAAAATGTACTTTTTGTATTTTTTGTTTTTAAAATGTTTTTTTTTTTTCATTAAATTGACATTACAGTGTATCAGTGTTTGTCATTAAAATGACACTACACATTTTTGAAAGAAAACACAATAGTTACAGTAAAAAGTAAACCCTATCAATTGCTTATCTGTCATATCTGACATAGCTTCAACTTCAAGGAGGTCTAGTGTTTGACTAAACCTCTGGATGTCAGAGTTCACCTGATCGAGATTATCTCCTTAGTTCATTTACACACAATGCTCTGGATCAGTGTATGTACTCAGAGCCCACCTTGGGTTAAGGTGCACTAAAGAGGTACTTGTTATAGATTTTGAAAGGAATGTCTAAACTATCCTCAAAGCTTGTAATTAATTTATGTTACTTGATTTAAGTTTGACTAGTATATTCAAATTAGCTGATAATGATAGCACCTTTTTGAACAGTTGAACTTCTAATTCCACATTAGCCACCAGTGTTAGCTGATCCCTTGTATGATATCATAACATGGGAAAACATATCAGGAAACCCAGGGAAAGTCCCTGTGATATAATCACTACACATCTACACAAAGCCCACTACCATGCAACTCACTATAGAATATAAAACAATGGAGACCCCAGGGGATGGCATCCACAGCTGAAGTGTGGTACATACTGATCGATGCCCATTATGTGGAGTTTAAAGTCTGCAGTAATTTTTGCATTTTGTGCAGTGGCAGGTTTCCCCTTTTTGGCTCCACACCATGTAAAACATGCATTATCGCTGCAGGCTGAAGAGCATGGGGCTTATCTGATGGCCTTGTGGCCTTACAATAACACAGGCTCTATCATGCCTCAGCAGACCTCAATCTGGCAGCAGTGTCACACAACAACAACAAATAAAGGTGTAAGAAGTGCACGTAGTGTAACTCAAGATGTTTGCTTAAGTAGGAAGTGCATTTACTGAGCTAAATTTGGAGCAATTTAATTGCTTATTTATTTAATTGAGCAATTTTAGTGCTCATTTAAATTTATACAAAAATTTCAGAGAAATGAATTCTTTTGGCAGCCTTGGCCTAATGCTCCTCCCGTTCTGGACTATAAAGCACTGATTTAGGAGTAAATCAAAGCCGATTTCCTGAGCGTAGAGGAAAACCCCTCAGAGGAGAATGCACTGATATGTCCTGTGTGCCTACGGCTTCCTCTCAGATAAATAAATGCATAAATAAAAACACGCCTGGCCACTTCAGATTTATTGTTCTTCTTCAGCCTGTGAAGTGCAGCCCATATTGTTTATAATAAATAAGTCCATTAACACTCAGACAGAGGTGCTCTGTGATATCCTCATTGCCCCCATGAGCTCCTACTACACCCCCCCAGAGGCCAAGACCTTTCCATTTAAGGCAAAGGGGTATATGGGATAGGGGTTAGCTGTGGTCTACCCCAACTGAGGCCTTGTCACGTTTTCTGGAGTGATAAGACCCGTGGCAGGAAGCTGTGAGCGGGCAGGAAGGAAGAGCGCGGAGGTCTGGAAGGAGAGAGGGCTGTGGAGAAGGACGACTGGGCCTCGCAGAGACCTGCAAGAACAGATGAGAAAAACAGCAAAGACCACATTTGCTTGAAATGGCTGCATTTATATAGCACTTTTCTACTTTCATGGGCACTCAAAGCACTTTACATCAAGCTTCAATTCACCCATTCACACATATTCATACACCAGCCAGGGTTAGTGTCTTGCCCAAGGACACTTGTACAGTCTGAACGGCAGGGGATCGAAACGCCAAGCTTCCAGTTGTTTTTAATTGCGTCTGTTAAATGTTATTCACACGGCCAGAGCAGTTACAGGGAACCTGGGGTCGAGGAGGAAGAGAGTGGATGACCAAATTTGGTCTTAAAGGTCACGCTAACATACACCTGCTTCCCACAATCAAACAGACCATGCTATGATGATAATATCAAGCATCGGGCCTTTGTCAGACATCACCACCCTTTCCACTAAAACTGCAACAACAAATATCAAAGTTACGATAGAAAATTAGTTAAACTGCAAACCTGAGTTTATGTCAATATATAGTTTATAGACTGTATAATATGGGTAATGACAGCATTCTTAGCTGATTCCCCTGTCTCGGGAATGGGAAGTACACAAATGTCACATTACATACTTGTAGCTCTTTTGTCCTGTTTTTAGCTTCTGATGAATTAATAGTTTTTGGAAAAGTGCTGCTTTTTACTGAACCAGTGTTGCGTGTACGGTAATGTTGGATGATTATTAGTTTTATTTTATTAGCTGCTTCTTTAATTATGATAATTATTAGTAGTAGTGAACATGCCTCTAAACAGAGAACAGGAACTGGAGGATTGTGGATATAAACACAATCACCAGTCTGTAATCTTTCTACAAGGTGGTTCAAGTAAACTTTGCCCATTCATTTACTTTCACCACACACCCACTGCACCCTGTTTTTAATCAATGTGTTCTTCTAAAATGGATTTCTCTATTTTAAGATTTTAATCCAGTGTCAGAGATAATCTCTGGAACTCTGGGATTGGACGAGGGAGTGAATGGACGGGGCATTCACTCGCCTCGCACAATTACACCCATAAGGCATCAGGGCAACCAGTAAATCAGGCTCTCATAATACCTCTCTGAAAATTAATTTTTGCCTCTCTGTCATGTAGGTCAGGTAGTGTGATGTGTAGACATAAAACAGGCCTGTTTCTTGTTAAACTGTTGAGATTCAACCACTATTTTTGTAAGATTAAGTATACAGCAGCTACGATACAATATAAAAACTTGTGCTCCTGTCAGTGTGATTAGAGTTTGATGGTGAACCCTGTTAAACTTGGACACTAGTTCACAATGGAGAGAGCCCTCTACTGGAAACTATAGTAATAACATCTAATCATGCACTGTCACATAAAATACACAAAAATCAATCAATCAACCACAATCACATGCACATCACCATGACCATAAACATGAGAAATATATTTGAGTTAACACATGCAATAGTTACTAATACACCAATATAGATGTGTCTCTGTAGCATTAGCATTAGAATAAATAGAACTAAAAAAACATGAATCCACAGTACGTTTATGTAGTCAGAAGCTTTTATTTTGAAATACTTGTTTTCAGGTACAGATATGGCAACATACCGTATGTACTATGTATGTGAATGTAAGAATGTATGCATTATTACAGAATTCATAATATTGTATAAACATTTAATGTTGTACCATAATTTACAGTCTAATCTACAGCACTATTTTTTTTACTTTGAAATTGAAATGTCAGTCTTTGGTCCCTCCATCAGCACTCCGCTGCCAGCATGTGTTCACACAGAGTACATGTATTTCAGTATGCCCTTGTGAATGTTTAATAAATACATTTACTGGTTTGACCTTTCCTTGTAAGTGCTTCCTCTGTGTGTTGTGGCCAGAGTCAGAGAGTCTAGCCTCCACTTGCCCTGCGAGAGCGCTTTATTAGAGGTCTATTACTGTAAAGCTGCTATCAGCTATTGGGAGGGGGGGTCCTCCCTGGCTACCACTAAGCAGTAAATAAATATGAGTCTATTGTATTCTTGTGGCCTTACTGTCCTCGCTCTCACATGCTGAGTAAACGCTCATACAATGGGAGGCCGGCTCGCCTTGTCATTCCTGATCCCGCTACATCGCTTCTTCTCGGTCCTCTGCCTGGGAAAGTGCAGGGGGGGAGGAAGTAATGAAATGAGGCATTAGATGTTCGTATTGAGTATTTGCTTGTGGAATAAACTAAAGTCCAAGATATTCCAAATCCTACTGATGTAACATTACTGGACTTCGGGGGAGAGGTCCAATAATATAACCATTATTCATTAAATTGCTGATGTCATGTAGATACCAAAATTAGCGCAATTTATATTGTAATTAGAACTGTTTATGAGACACAAGTAAAATCTATACTCATACAGTACAAATAATGTCAGTCGACCTAAGTTCATTTTCCTTAAGGCATTTCTTATTTCAATTCAAAGTGAATTACAACTATAAATGAAGTGATACTGGTGTTGAAATGACTAGATAGCACAGAGGAAATCAGCCGAGTGGTGGTACAGTCCACTAAAGAGATGCAGTCAGTGGTTGACACTACTGTTTATAAAGTGACTAAATCACGTTTCATCAAAGGGAGTCATTTGTGTAACATTAAGGAAAGAAATTGAAAGTGTTGGCCGTTTGTGGCCACCTTGGGCTGGTGGAGCTTCCTCTGCAGTTTCTCCACAGGAAGAGCGCTGACAGGGCTGCATGGACTCTCAGTTCTTTGCTGGGCAGAAATGCCGAGGCCATGGGTGAGGAGTGGTACACTTGGTGGCCCCATGGGACAGCATTATTTGTTACAACTCCAAAATTGGGCGCTGCCGTCCTGTAATCACTGATGACATACACCAAGTACTTTTCCAGATAGGTTTTCCTGTCACTCCAGCTGTGAATGCGGCAAACAGCACAGGAAGAATAACAGAAGTTGCAGCCAGGCTCAGGGAATGTGGCCTTTACAAACACAACACAAAAAAAAGTTAAAAGGCGTGCTGCTCTCCTCCTGAGAGCCTCAGAGTCAGGGAAGTGAGGCTATGTCCTGAGAGAGTGTCCAACCTTTCTCAACATAACCACAGACTCAACAATAAGCTGCCACTGAAAGCCCACTGTGTTTATTATGAATTACTAGATATGTTTAGCTTTGACTTATTTTTACTCACATCTCCTCAGTCACTTGTATCATTGTTTTATGGACAGTCCTGTAGAATTTTACTTAGTTCTTTATATTCAAATTTGAGAACATTTACATATCTCATGTCTCCTATTTTCCTGTGTCACTTCATTGAGGCTAGAGCATTAACCCAATGTGAGTCTAGACTGAGCTTGGTTTAGCACACAGTGGTGTCCTTCAGGTGTGAGGGCCCTGCTTCATGGACACCAGTGCGCTGCGCGCTGAGAGCCCTGCTGAGCTGTGAGGCTGACCCTACTAAGTCAATCATCACAGGCGTTAAACATGACACGTCAACACAAACGAGCAGGTGCCCACTGACAGGATACCGGCTCACAGAGGAAGACAGTGAGGGGTTGGACTGAAGCTGACAGTGACATGTGGCTGTCATTGTTTTAAGTTCCCAATATAATCAATAGTAGTCGCAAAGAAATACAGATTTACTGTAGATTAGCCAACATGAACTAGCTGGAGACAGCAGTTTTTGTATGAAATATTTTTTTACGTAACATGTAATTGTCTGTATTGTTTCTATTGTTTGAATGTTTGAATGTAATTCTACATGCATCAGGGCCTTGGGGCTTTAAACGTTCACATATTTATTTTGACATAACAGTCATGTACAGGTTAATTGGCAAATCTAAAGTGTCCCTAGTGAATGATTGTGAGAGTGAATGGTTGTTTGTCATTGTCTGTCTCGAAATGTCAGCCCTGCGACTAACTGGCCACTGTCCAGGGTGAACCCCGAATAAATGAATCAATAAATAACAGTCTTAACCAGAAACAACAATCTACATTTAGTTGTCAAGACATTTTCAAGGCATCTAAAAGTCTACTTTGATCTCTAGTGCTGTGTAAAGAAAAATATTGCATTTCCATAAATACATTTCATACACATAGGCCAGTGCCGAAGAAACATAAGCTCCACCTTATCACTGTAGTAAAGGATGTATATTGACGAGCCTCTAATATATAACAACGGCCTGCACATGCAAATCACAAAACATTATGCATGTAGGAATTTAAGATAACTATTGAGCAGTCCCAAAACATTTCCATTGCATTGATCAAGGACTTGCACTAATTTCATTGCCACTAACATTTTCGTCGAGCATCGAGAGTACAATAGAGCTCAATTCCAAGAAATTTAAACCCAGACAGAATCTCATTTACCAGAAAATTGAACTGCAATGAAGTCCTGAAATAGCTGCGGTAGGTGTGTCACAGATCGGTGGACACGCATGGCCTGATTTGTTTCCTCTGTGTGCAGACTGTATCTGGAATGGTCATTTAATGTGCTTCCAAAAAAATGGCCACTATCTCCACATACACACTCCTAGACATTGTCGCAGACTGAGTCACATAGCGCTAGGAGACACTGAGGAAGAAGGTGTGATGTTATTTCCACATTGAATGATCTGTGGCAAATGACAAGCCTCCAAAAAATACGGATATATGCCACACAACAGGCCTCGAAACAATGTTGAGTTGTAATATTCCTCCAACGAGCCCAGACATAAGCATTCACTTTGAAGCCTCGTGTTAATCATCCTGTGAATGTTTGTTGACAGGCGTTAGCGTCTTTGGCTAAGGGACTTTGATGGAGCATTGTATGAGCCCAGCAGGTCACAAGGCCACACCCAGTCGCTGCTTTCTTCTTTTTGCTCAGTCTGTCGGACCCCGTTACAGTAATCACTGTGTCTGGTCGGGGCCACTGTCTGCAGCATGACAGCAGCCCCTGACCGCACCAGCCAAGACCTGGGCCCCTAAATTAAATAAGACATAACTTATCTCGGCTAACCATGCAGGCCGGTTTGTGTGAAGATATAAACAAGGAAGTAACGTGGTTAAGGTGTTTGTGTGCAGAGTTAACACTATGTAACTTTTTACCTCAAAATATGAGAACACATATTTGGCCATAAATACAAATGACATATTTACGGAGAGGCAGTTGTCCCATGTTACATCCTGAAGCTCTACTAAATTACCAGATAAATTGAGTTAAGGCTTGTAAGAATCATGGCATAACTTGATTCAAAGTGTCTGTGATGGAGATAAGTCAAATGGTTTGAATATATTCGAAGACCTGCCTCTTTGAAGGTGTCGTAGTCTGAGTAATAGCAGTGTCTGGGACTTGTGAGACACGGGTGAAAAAAACGGCAATGTAGGACTGGCCTGATGAGGTTATAGTAATCTGATAGGCCCAATTAGTGCTGACTGCCTCATAATGAAGTGATCAGACAGACACATTCATTTAGGCCATTGGAGATAAATGCCTCAGGGTTTATTGTATGGAATCCCTCTCCAGTGTTCATTTTATTTCTTTATGGATCGAGAAACTGTGGAGTGTGTCACTTGGTGCTCTTCCTGTTTGAGTTTCCTCCTCTGCAGCAGACGTCCCTGCAGGATAATACTCGGATGAGCATTATCTGAGGACCGCAGAGGCCTCCGTTTTTAGACAAACTGCTCCCAGCACAGGAAATCATTGAGGATCCTCGTGCTGGAGGTAAGACAAGAGAAATCTAATTATGTCTCACCAAATCTGAAGAATGTCACAAGTATGTGCGCCCGGTGACTATTTATAGGTGTGGTATAAACTCAGCAGTTTGTGTGCCAGCATATGCATATTTAATCTGTAAAAGGAGAGTATTTTCAGCGCAGGAATGCCTCTTCTGTATTTACATTGTTTGAGATGTTCATACAATCGGCACTGTGGATAAGCTCAAACATTCCTGAGTGAGCACATTTCTGAACCATTTGTGGAAGTATATCTCTGCAAATAGGTTATATAAATGGATACAATAAACACATTTATCTAAAAATAATATAAATAATTTGAATGCGTCCTTTAAAAAGACAAAAACCTGCAGGCTGCATACTTCTATCTAGGTGTTTCTTCCAATAAAGACTAACCTTATAAACTGTATATCACTTCAAAAATTTGAATAAATCAACACATGTTCAGTTCAAAAATGTATAAATGTATTCTTCAGCTTTGTCACTCTTACTCTTAATGTTGACTATATTTTCACAAACACTCTCTCATCCACTTGTTTTTCCTTCAGGAAGTTCCTGCAACTGCTTGTTAATTGTTGCTGAGGGGCTAAAGTCAAAGAAAAACATCTCTGAGTTCATGTCAGACCGTAGTGTTTTTTTGCCAGCTGTTTCTTAATTATCATTTTTTTTTGCATTCACGACAGCATTGCTTGTATAAATATTGTTGTGGGAAGCAAGCACACGTCCGATCTGTTCCGTTTGTTCAGGTGGTGTTGGATGGCAAAAGGTCTTCACTTTCCTAATCAACCCCTTTGCTCTCTTCCCCAAGGAAGGTCGTCCTTCTGCCTTTCTGCTCATCTACTTCCTTCCAACAGTTCAAGATCTGACGCATACCGTTTCCGTGTGCAAACTCATTTCCGAAGGATATCGGTTGTTGTGTACCACCTGACGTGTAACAGGGATTTATAAATCTGTCATTAAAAAAACCCAGAAAACAAACATTAACCTAAAAGAGTAAACATTTGGGAGCCAAACTCTGGTGTGGCTGGAGATGCATGTCAATTTTAGGGCCTATTTTTGGAGTCTTTGTGAAGTGTTTTAAATGAAACAGGAAGCTGGGAAGTTTATGCCTGTGGCGCCTACTACATTTCCCGCTCTCAGCAAGAAAGACATGATGATGGAGATAAAACAGAGTGTCAACATTTGAGCTTCTGCCAGGAGCTTCAAGGTAGAGTTTGGAGAATATTCCATACCACACATTATTTTAAATCACACTCTAGAATCATATTCCAAATTTGGCTCATTAGAATAGTTAATCTGGACCCCATAAACAATTTTTGTTGGGAGTTTACTTTGGCTGTTAACTTGTGGGACACTCATATCAGGAATATATCTTCTTTCTTCTTATTATTATGGCTTATATACAGTATATTATAAATCTTTGTATGATGTATGTGTATATAGTAGATATGAGTGGGTTTGTGTGTCATCATTTTAACAAATTATGTTGTGCTTTTCTCTGTGCCGCGACAATATAGTCCTGAATTTAATTGAACTGATAAAAGGATGATAGCCTTAAAAATCAGTAGAAGAGCATTGTGTCAAATTTTGCAACTCATTTTGGACAAAATGAAATACTCCATACAAACATGAGTTTGTATGGAGTATTTCAGTTGCGTATTATCACATTAATTTTGCATGTGTCTAACTCAGAAAAATCTACTTAATGCTCTAAAAGTTATAAAAGTTACATGACTTCCTGATCTCTAGCTCAGAACAGACAAACTGAGCACTACTGGAGGAAAAGCCCAGTAGTGCTCAGTTTTCTTTTAGAGCAGATACTGAAGTTTTTAGGCTGTTTTATACAGATCAGTTTCTACTTAGCTTGTTCGTGAACCACAACATGTACCTGCACAGGTGTGGAACAGCAGTCTGCAATTTCCCCACAAAGCCTTCCAAAATAACTATTAAGTTACAATAAAAATCTAATTTTGTCTAGTCTAATTTGGTTTAGTGTTTTCTAGTTTAAACTTCAACAGTTTTTTTTTTACTTAACTGTGGCTGGATGCCTCTTTTGCAAATTAATAAAGACATAGAAAAGTTAAATAGTTAGGTTTAGATATTTATTAATACACAATAAGACTGGAAGACACCTCAAAAACAAAAGGAACTATATACAGTTGGTCAACAATTAAAACTATTGCACTTGTGTCGTAAATAAATATACTTTTTTATGGAGTCATTGTGTCATGAGAGTGTAGCTCTTGTCTGTAGGTGGTCTGTGGCTGGTAGCTGCAGGGGTCCACTGATTCGGGCCTGAGAGAGGAGGGTCCCAGGTACTGTTCGAACTCGCTGCCGTCCAAATCGTACAGCGTGTCCAGCTGGATCTGCTCCAGGTAAAGGTCCAGTGAGGGGCTTGGGTACAGCTTGAACTCTGCCTGCTCTGTGTAGACCGGAGTTGGGACGTTATTCTGCATTTGTTGGATGATGTAGAACGGCTGAGGGTCTGCGGGGTATGCAGGCGGTCTCAGGTTCATGACAGGATCGAAAGCATCTGCAGTCTCCGGGAATGGTGCTGTATTTGGGTAGCCGTTGTACGCTGAAGCACTATGGGTGGATGGTGCATTGGAGAAGGCCTGCTGCTGGTTCTGGAGCAGGTAGGTGAGGCTGTATGGGACAGTGTAGCCCGAGTAGGAAGGCAGAGACGGCGAAGGGGTCTCTGGAGTCTGGGGAGTGGGGCTCTTCTTCAGCTGCTTCCTTCTGCGGGGCCTGTACTTGTAGTTGGGGTAGTCGATGGTGTGCTGGATCCTCAGACGCTCGGCCTCCTGCATGTAGGGCCGCTTCTCTGCCAAGGGCATGGCCTTCCACGTCTTACCTGAACATACACAGTGTAATGTTAATGATCAGATTATGACAAAATAACAAAGTTTAACATTAAGCTTTAACCAAGTGATTTGTTACCATAGCAACGATCTATAATGTGTCATAACCCAAATAATGAACAGAATTTAGCCTAGTTAATAGTTTAATCTCTCTGTCTTTTGGTGCTACTTGGATTAAGTTTTCCATGGCAATGAAACTTCGGCCTGAAGTACTTACCGAGTATTTTGCTGAGGTCTGTGTTCTCCAGGTCCGGGTTGAGCTGGGCCAGACGCCTGCGCTCCTCTTTGGTCCAGATGATGAAGGCGTTCAGAGGCCTTCTGACTCTCTGCTGAGTGGAAGACTTCGCTTCCGGGCTGGTGCAACTAGAGTCCGAGTTGACGGACAGAGGACTGGAGGGCCCGGAGCTCGGTGAACACACCTCGGTCACATGGTCTCCGTCGTCAGTGCTGTCCATCATGGCGTGGTACGGGACGCGTTCTTGTCTGAAATACATGTCGGTGGATGTGCTCTGCTGGCAGGCCGCTGTCATACTGAGATGCTGCCGAGTGGCGGCTATATGAGGGGCATCCACCAATGGGAGGCCGGGAGGAGTGGAGCTGAGGTGTGAAATCAAGGTGTTTTCTCGGGTTAGTGATAGGCCCATCCGAACTCCAATCAACGAACGCACGAAACTTCACTTCGGCCTTTAGTCTGTGCCATTAATAATAAATAACATTTCCATATCAAGGCTTAGCCTGTAGGCATTTAACAAAGCATGTTTAAAGTAGAATTAGAATTTAAATTTGAATTTGACAGCCTATTTGTAAAAATTTCAGCCTGGCCTATTAATCAAAGTATATTATTAATATCTGTTTCTGGTGAGAGATTGTGGAGAAACTGAATCCACTCAGTCGTCCTGAGAGCTGAGTATTGATAGATGCACATCAAAGTGTTCACGAGGCATGGCCTGGTTACTAATTACATCGAGGCTCTCAGCTCTTATCAGCCCTCCTCTGTCTCTATCAAAGGACATTTTTACACCGCTGAGACAAACATGATCAAGGCGCGTTTATTACGCGATTACGGCGCGCACAAATATTTGCCTCGATGCACGACTGATATAGCGTACAGCTGTGCACAAAAGAGGTCTAAAGAGGAACAGCCTAGAAAACCTGACACCGTGGATCCATTCACTTTAATAAACCCGTCCCATTAAAAAACGGACTCTAAAAGAGCCTCTCTCAGTAAACGCAACAGACTGGAGTTGAGTCAGAGGTGAAGTGTATTGACGTCTGTCAAAACTGTGGAGAGGAACAGACAGAAACCACAGGCTGGCTGCGCTGGGCTCATTTAATTTAGGGCTGCTTCAGAACATTGATACTTTTACTGTTAACTTTAGTCTTGTCCTATAAAGAAGAAAAAGTTACATGCTATAATAATGCTCCACACATTGTAAGGCCTATTTGCCCCTGACTTTTGCAGCCCATTTATGTTTATATGCATAGAACGTCCATTTGCATATTACCCTCTACAATAATCTCTAATATTAGTCTACATTAGACCATTAAAAAAGTCTCTTTCATTAGCATAGCCTACAGTTAAACATGCACTGATAATAGATGAATATACAGATGCTGCAGGTATCTCTCCAGAAACTCGCCAGTCGTGTGATCCCACTTTACAGGTGCTCACTCCATTGCATGGTTTCAATTAATATGTTTCTTGGGCCTTCGCGACTAACATTAGACTGAACAATAGACGCCATTATGGGCCCGCGGTTGCGTTGACTCTGCAATACACGGAGAAGCCTATTAGATGCACCTGCCCGGCTTTGTCTCGCAGACGAGTCGCTAACGCAGCCTCTTTATAGTGTTAATATAGAAGTTCAAATCTTCACATGTGGGTTAATACACATAGAGAAAAGCCCCCAATAACAAGGCCCAATATACAATATACAGGAGCCTATAAGGCAGCCACTATAGCCATTACGCATGGAAAGTGCGTAATATTCAGACGGTATTTCATTGGATCAATATTCCACAGGCAAATTCAATTACAAAACTGATTAACTAAGCTCGTCAGCTCACTTTAGCTGATACTATCAAGTGTTCAAGTCACGCTGATAAAAGGACTGAAACTGATAACTCCCATTAATCTTGATTCACTTCTAGAATTCTTACTTCTGAGATATTATAACGCGTGGAAAATATTAGGCTACAGGTGATCTGATATTTGTGTAAAGGGGGGGTGGGGGTTATGTTTGGTCAGAGGTTGAATCCACATCCTGGATGATAATCGGAACGCATGCTGCAGCGCGCTGTGAAAAGCGCTAATGGGTTTAATCAATTACTTTGAACGACACAGCGTGAATACAATAACGTTTAGTTTCGGCTGCGCTTCGCTGTGAGTTTGAGTCAGAATATTAGACAGTGTTTACAGGGTTAGGATTTATAAACGAAAAGGATTAAGTTGTTTAAAGTTAATTCAAACAGCTAACATTTAGCCTAGCGCCTACTTAAGGACTTAGCGTGTTTCCCAGCAGGTTAATAAATAATTCTCTCAAATCTTGATTTTTTTTTTTAAATGTGTTGTTACGCCTTTAATCTCGTCCTTTAATGAATACTAATCTGTGTGGTGACAGCAGTGCTTAAATGCATTGTCTCATCACCAAACAAGGACAGCACTTGGCTCAATGACCACTGTGCTCGTGAATAGGGATTGTCCTGATCACAATGTACCATTGTACTGAACAGAACCCATAAATGGGACAGTCCTCCGTCTCTTCTTCACTTTGGATCATTCATGGCCATGCCGGAACAGAGAGAGGAGCACCAAGGGCCTAAAGACTGTCATTTTTACCTCATCCTTGTTGGACTAAACATGGCCTTCGATCTTGTTCTTCTCTGTGATCATTTAACATGGGATACTACCACCTATTCCTTCATGGACAATACTTGGGACATCTCCTCTGGGACAGGAGGTGGCAGTGACAAGAGGAGTAAAACTGGGACGTCCTGTCAATGCATGATGAACTTAAATAATCATTACATCTGCTGCATACTTGATTCATTCTGGCTAACATTATGGCTGACCAACTGAAGAACCTGACCTGGAGACATTTTTGACACATACAAGTGGAAAACTAAAAATGCGGAGCAAAGGGTCTGTGTGTTGACTCAAACTAATGAAGCACTGTATTCCTGGTATTCACTGTCAGTGCCATTCCACAGACTCTCCTTACAGTGGCTCATTCATACAGAGCACATTGTCTCATGGCTGAAAGTGTGAAGGGAATATAATAGTGCCAACCACGCTCTGTATTGCTCTGTGCTGTATTGTATGGGCACAGCAGGCTAGCACCAGGATACAGGACTCAGACAGCATTCTATGCAGTGGCTTGTGAGGGCCTGGCCTCCTTGACCCCACACCTATGCCTTGTTTGAGCACATGCACTGTAGACTAAGGTCCAGGCGGCCAAGTGCAAGCCTCCACACTCCCAGTGTAAACAGCGCCCTGCCCGAGCCTACGACAGGCCAGCTGAGAGGATTACATGCCCCCTGGTGTAGACAGGCTTAATGTAGCCTCATTAGCAGAACACAATGGGGGCCCCACCTCAGACTACAGATAAAATGGCAGGCTCAGTCAGAATTCAAACAGCAGCTCAAACCTCTGCTTGGAGCCCAGGTGGTCCAAGTCCGTGTCCAGGACTTATACAGAACCAGCATAAGCTGCGAAGAAGTTATTGAATACATAATTTCACTTTTACATGTGTGAAAATGATCTAAGTTAAGTGACTGAAGTTAGTTGAATGACTGGTTTGCATTATTGGTTGCTAATAAATTTTGTTTTGTCAAAATAACAATTACCATATTTTCCTTTCTGATATAGTTTTAAATTTTGTCTAGTTAAGTCTCTATAGTAGATTTAGCTCAATCGTTATGTTGTTTGGTGTTTTTTTTATTATTATTTACCTATTATTTTGCAAGAATGTATTGGTCAAGATACATCAACACAGTCCCAAGTGTAGCATTTGCTTCATTTTAAGCTTCTATTATTTAATCTAAATGTCCACTCAAATAAATAATCACTAAAAAGACTTTTGCAAGAATGTCCATCAACTACAATCAAGTTATTGGTAAAACTAGACTAAAATATTTTCAAATGTCATATACTATTACTAATAATAACAATGATGCTAATCATCACTTATCAGTCTATGTTCCTGAGAACAAAACATTCCTAAAGCAGACCTATTCTCTGTAAATGAGGGACTATATGCTGCACTGTCTTTGTAAATTAGCAACTGTCTTCTCTACCGACCACTGATAAGTCTTATCTGCTGAAGTGAATGTATCTTTTATTGTCCATACAATGGAGCTCTGCCTGGTGGTGGCTTAATGACACAGCAGGCCATGTATTACACTGTATGCATTGTATGTATTTGATCCTCAACTGTCTCAAAGCAGGTTGCAAGACTTTGGCCCATGTCACACTTCAGCAGACAAAGAATAGCAGCGGCCTCCATTAGGTGTAATTATCCCTAATTATTAACTGGAACTAGACTGAGAGCTGTCAGACAGTATGATATGTCTCTGTCTTAAGTGGTCCCATCAGGACAGCAGATAACATAAACAATCTGGCCTGCTCCACTGCAATGGAGCGGCCTTAATGTTTAATTAAATAGTGTGAACTGGTTAGACTCAGACATTAGATTATTAGAAACAGTACCAGACAAACTGCTTGTCCTCCCAAAAAGACTAATTAATCTTTTTAGTCAAGGCTAATGACATAAATTTCATTGCAATTATAGAAAATGCTTAAGTTTCAACGAGCACACATTGAAGTACGTATTCTGAGATGTACCTCAAAGTTTGAGCTCTCCTGCTCATTTGAGTCCTGAAACAAACCCAAAAGGATCTGCTGCTTTGAAGATAAGCGCTGTAGTTCTGCCATAAACAGTGATTGTGCTGTTTCTTTCCTGTGGTGTGATTTATTTTAAGTATTATGCTGTGAGGATTTGGGCTGGTTTTCCTGGCAGACCAGCATTGTATCCCCGACTGGAGTGTAGTTTATTGGATACTTGAGATTATCTAAAAAAAAATAATAATAATAATAAAAAAAATTAAAAAACACGAGAAAAGTAATGTTTTATTCTAAGCTTCTAATATTTAACCTAAATGTCCACCCAAATAATAAATAAATAAATAAGCACTGATATGACTAATCAATTTGGATAAAAGTGTCTGCTAAATGAATAAATGAATTATAACCAACACAAATTATGACTAAAAGGCTAACAGGGTAGAGGGCTTCCTGTGTGAAACATGGTTTACACAAACATATGCTTCCTTTGATAAAGTGTTTTATATGAGCACACAATATGTACGTAAAAAAGTTATTTATAGCATATTTATATTTTGCTTTCCTGAAAAAAATCCATATATTTATATATATATATATATATATATATATATATATATATATATATATATATATATATATATATATAATATAAATATATTATATAAAAATCATATATTTATATATATATCTATATATATATCTATATATATATATCTATATATATATATATATATATATATATATATATATATATATATCTATATATATATATATATATATATATATATATATATATATATATATAAGCTCAACACCCAAAATCAGTGGTGAAAAAGTTTTTGGATATTACAAATATTGCATTACTGGCTGATAATGGTTTATTTTTTGTTCAGTTTTTAGCACATTATTTGTTGACCTTGAAACTGACAATGTTGAGAACTGATATATTGAAACGGTCAAGAATTTAGTTTTGTTTTTCTTGTAAACAATAAAAAAATAATTATTTGTTTGTGTCTGTCTAAAGCAGCGATACACAAATATTTTTTTTTCAACAAATGTTTCATAATTGTGTAAAATTTATGGGTGTCCAAAACCTTTTTTCCACCACTGTACCTTTAATTATGGTATGCTAGTTTGTGGATAATGGGGTAAAGTGTTTGCCTCTTACAGTGGTCCAAGTGGGGGTGTGGGGTTCTTTTGAATGTCCAGACCAGGATACAGCTGCGTATGACTAATTTCAAACTCCCCTTCTAGGTCTATACAACACATTATGCAAGTAACACACATCAGTAGGCATCTGTTTCCTGTTTTCATTCTTTGAGTTATCTTATTTTCCTTATTTCCCCCTCACCTGTTCTATTTGACGTTCTTTCCATCACGCTGCAATGTCGGCTCTAGTTTGGAGGTGTTAGTCACTGCAAATCCAAAACACACATAACTATACTGTATATAACAGATTATATATATAAAACAGATCACACACACACTTTATGTATTTATGTTCCATGATCAAAAGTAATTGTAATTAAATAAAGAAGTTGATTTCTTATAACTTTATTCTTTCATAAAGAATAAGGAATGGCTTTTCTTATAAAAAAAGTTTTGCTCTATTTTACAATATAAAATAAAAAAGATATTGTTTTGGCTTTTTAATAACACAGTGTAGATTTTTTAATTCCTGTAACAACCTACGAATTGTAATATTTTAGTAGTTTCTCATCAGTTGGTTTCAGGATCTTCTTCTCCGGCATATTAACGACCCATCCTGGAGCAAGGCCAAAGAAGATCTGTCTGACATCTTTCCTCATTGAGAGCATGTGATAGAGTTCATCTTTTGATATGTCTGGTAAAACATATCCATATTTAAGTGCAAGGGCTAGCCGGGCCTGCTGGATTTTATCTGGATCTGCCAAGAAACCCCTGTTTTCAGCATTGGAGTAATACGGCAACATATCTTCTCCTGGAAGCATTCTGCGAGGGATAGGTTGCCCTCGCATGAAGAACGGGACGGGTTTGATAAGAATTCCTAGAATACGTAAAAAAAAATGAACATATGATAATGAACATAATGTCATTCATAATGACTTTTTATTTACCAAGGCTTATAGGATCGTAGTAACTGGTTGTAAGAACTCCTCCATTTCTCTCAATAGCAGCTATAGCTCCTTCAGAAGCCCTCTGGACTTCTATATTGATTTTTGCAGCAAACATATCAGCACCCTGGAACAGAACAAACAGATCTACTTATGGCCCAAGTTTCTGAATACAAATCATGGCTGCAAAGCGCCACCTGCTGGCGCAATATGACAAACGCAAAAAATGGTTAACAGCTTCCATTGCAGTTTTCGTGTATAATTTAAAGTTTTTAGTAAGCGCATACGGGCATAGAGGCTCACTTTCTTCTAGTATATATAAATAATAATAATAATAATAATAATAATAATAATAATAATAATAATAATAATAATAATAAATTCCCATGTACTGTACCTCTTCCACAAGCTGGACTCCATAGTCTCTCTTCAGAGGCTGGATGGTGACTCCTCTGGCATTGACCAACTGGGTCAAGTCAATGGGCTGAGTTGGGTCGACCCGTCCCAGATCAATCAGATATTGAAGTCGTTTTAATGACAGGGGCTGGTACTGAGGACGTCGGCTGAGGAGGGGGTAGATGGTGCAATAGTCAAAGATGCTCAGGTTAACACTGCAGTGATGTGCACAACTTTACGCAAAAAAGAAAACAAAAAAAATATCCAAGACCAATACCTGTGGCCTTCGTTGTAGCCATATTTTGGAATTGCAAGGTAAAACGGAGTCCCACCGCCAACAAAGCCGAGCCGAGGCCGGTTGCCCCGCTGTCTTTCTCCTTTATGCCCCCGTCCACTTCTGTTGCCCCCATACTGCCCTCTGCCCCGCCGCTTCTCCTACATCATGAAAGAAAAACAAATACGTTAATTCAATGCATAATGTCATTTAGGGACAGTGACGAGATTAGCTAACATACAGGCACAGTTAAAACAAACTAACCCTTACCAACTTTTTGGATCCAGGCTCAGGCCGCAAGTTTGCTAGTGTTATGCGAGGTAAATTTAGTAAAATGTCCAACGCTTTACCTCCAGGTTTTTTAGGGATAGACATGTTTCTGTAGCTCACATGTCAAAGTTAGCCAAACCAAGGGCATGCAAGTCACGTGACACTGGTAAACGGAAGTGCTTGTTTGGCAATGTTAAGAAGTTTCAACGTAAAAGCCCTGATGTAACGAGCACTAATAGGTCTAGAGCTTTTGGGCAAACTAACTAGCACGTTTGTATAGCTTAGCAGTATTATAGCGTACCCCACTGATGTACAACTTACAAGAACACTCAGGCGAGTCATTAATAAATAAGTATGAATTTTCTAATAAAGTGACAGCAAGCGACATGTTTCTACCTAATATATATCTTAATGCACCTAATGCAAATTTACACCCTCTTGAGTCAGTTCGTATGTTAAATATTCCCAAAGTTGTAAATTGGTATTATTGTAGAATTAACTCTGATTAAGAGCGTTGTTATTGGCATTGGCCATAACCAATGACTATGGGGTATTTCTATGGCATTTTCAATGTGCGGCAGATAATGACCAACCATATCTCACAGAGGCGGGACCACAGCGACTGTCGAGGCAACTGACAAGTTGTTAGTGTGATCTTTTCTGTGTATTTATGGAAGAAAATCAACTTAGAAAGACAAACACGCGCCGAACTGCTTCAGTACACAACCTTAAGAGCCTAAATTATATTCTCCGACAGTTTGGTCCTTAAGTTGTTGTAGCGGAGTCAGTGGAACGCCGCCTCGGATTGACAGCAAAGAGGTATCGTATCGTTATTAGCTGCGGAGCTAACTTATCCTGTAATAGCCGCTGCCTCGGCGCTGTATGTGCGGCAATAACATGTCCGCGCCTTTACCTGCCATTGTGCCTGCCGCGCGGAAAGCCACTGCAGCGGTGAGTGTCAACTGCACTGTGTGGATGCATTAACAATGTCCAACAGAGCACCTGCTGCTGCCAAGAGATCTCTACACATCAGCGTTTCATAAAGGAAGGATTTTATTTCAAGTTATTTTTTGTTTTGTGCAGGTAATATTCCTGCATGGCCTAGGTGATACTGGGTATGTAAAAGTCAGCCTTTTTCTGCACAGTTGGAGTTTTGCTGTAACTAAATCTCTTGTTGTACATTTGGCTGTATTATTATTGGTATAATCTGTCACAGGCATGGCTGGGCTGAGGCTTTTGCAGGCATCAGGATACCACATGTGAAATACATCTGTCCACATGCGTAAGTAATAAAGACAGCTGTGCCGCACAAGACCTGGGAAAGACGTTCATTCAGTATCACAGCTCTGCTTGAGACATGAACGAAAGTGGTCTGATATCACTTATTCTGTGGTAAGAACGATACTGTCATTGTATTTTTCAGCCCTACCATGCCTGTGTCCTTGAATATGAGAATGTCTATGCCATCGTGGTGAGTACAGACAGGACATTTTAATAAACAACGCTCCAGCAGACACTAATCCTGTCTTTTGTTTTCTGCCCTCTAGGTTTGATATCTACGGATTAAGTCCAGATTCAGAAGAAGATGAGGTTGGGATTAAAAGAGCTTCAGACATCAGTATGTCTGCCAAGTATTATGTTCTAAGTCTTTTCTCAAACATGTTTGAAATATGCATTGACAGTTTGTGATTGTAACTTTTCTGTTGTGCATGTCACAGTTAAGGCCATGATAGATCAAGAAGTGAAGAATGGAATACCTTCAAACAGAATTCTTCTTGGTGGATTTTCACAGGTAAATGTGAAATTTACATAGTACATTGTACTAAATTGTACTAACTACTTTCCTTCATACAAATAGAAGTGTATAAATAAAGTTCTATCTGTGAATGCATTATAAATCTAATATCAACAATGTTGTGAAGATTGTTTTTTTTGTTCGTTTTCAAAGGGTGGAGCACTGTCCCTTTACACAGCTCTGACAACTCATCAGAAACTGGCTGGAGTGGTGGCTCTGAGCTGCTGGCTACCTCTCCGTAACTCCTTCCCTCAGGTAGAGATAAAAGGAAGCTAACCAATCTACACATGTTCAAATGAGTGGTATTTATTGAGTTACTTTATTAGCTATTTATTGTCAGAACATGCTCTTCCCATGTACAGTTTATAAGTTCAGCCTTTTTTTTAAATGAATTATTATTATTATTTATTTATTTTTTATAGTCCATTTTTATTTTACAAATATAAATGATAAAACAAAAAACGTTTTTCACTCATAGTTAGTGGTTGGGTGAAGCCATTAACTGTAAAATAATTGTGTTTACTCTTTTTAAAATCATAATGACAACAGAAACTACCTAAATGACCCTGATAGCAAGTTTACATACCTTGGTGATTTTGGCCTGATAACATGCACACAAGTTGACACAAACAGGTTTGAATGGCTACTAAAGGTAATCATCTTCACCTGTGATCTGTTTGCTTGTAATCAGTGTGTGCATAAAAGGTCAGTAAGTTTCTGGGCTCCTGACAGACCCTTGCATCTTTCATCCAGTGCTGCACTGACGTTTCTGTATTCTGAGTCATGGGAAAAGCACAAAAAATGTTCAAATGATCTGCGAGAAAAGGTAATTGAACTGTATAAAACATGAAAGGGATATAAAAAGATATTCAAGGATCTGAGAATGCCAATCAGCAGTGTTCAAACTCTAATTAAGAAGTGTACAATTCTGTTGAAACCAAACCACAGTCAGGTAGACCAACAAAAATTTTAGCCACAACTGCCAGCAAAATTGTTTGGGATGCAAAGAAAAACCCACAAATAACTTAAGCTGAAATACAGGACTCTCTGAAAAAAGTTGTGAGGATGTTTCAAGATGCACAATAAGGAGGCACTTGAAGAAAAATGAGCTGCATGGCCGTGTCGCCAGAAGAAAGCCATTACTACACAAATGCCACAAAGCATCCCACTTACAATACATCAAACAGCACAGAGACAAGCTTAAAAACTTCTTGAACAAAGTCATTTGGAGTGATGAGACCAAAATTTTACTTTTTGGTTCTGGACTGGCCATTTCAGTCTTCTGACCTCTCCCTCTGGGGAGATCTCAGTTCATGCAAGACAGACCAAACTTTTTGCCAAGAAGAATGGGCAGCTTTACCATCTGAGAAAATAAAGAGCGTCATCTACAATTACCACAAAAGACTTGTAGCTGCCATTGATGTTAAAGGTGGTTTACACGGTATTAAGAACTGATCAGTTGCATTTATGTAGTTTCTGTTGTCATTATGATTTTAAAAAGAGTAAACGCATTTGTTTGACAAGAAATGGCTTCACCCAATCACCAACTATGAGTGAAAGAAATGTTTTTGTGTAATCGTTCAAATCCTCTGAAAAAAATCACAAATTCTGCCAGGGTATGTAAACTTATGAGCACAACTGTATGTTTTAAATCACCCACTGTAGAATAACTTCTCTTCATCCATGAGTCATAATCTGATCATAAGAATAATCCTAATCTCTTGTATTCCCAGGCTTCAGCCGGCGGTGTTAACAAGGACATGCACATCCTGCAGTGCCATGGAGACGCCGACCCTCTGGTCCCATTCATATTTGGCAACATGACAGCTGAGAAGATGAAAAGTCTCATTAACCCGGGCAACGTCAGTTTTAAATCTTATCGAGGTCTACCGCACAGTGCCTGTCCAGAAGTCAGTGCTGGATATATTCCCTCTGATTTTTCGTAATCTAGTGGTTCTAGTATGTAAGAGCTGTTTCCTTTATCATTGTTTCTGCAGGAAATGGTGGACGTAAAGCGATTCATAGAGAGGCAGCTCCCTCCTATCAGTAATGAATGATGCTGAAAGTGGACACGCACAGCCCCGTCGGAGCCCGTTGGACGTGACTCCAGTGAGAATCCGTGGACCCAAGGAACCACTGACCTGACAATAACAACGCGCTGCTACTCATAGAGCCAGACTAAAACACAGGGCTACACCTTAGCCCGTGTGAGAGACAGGACTGAACTGATGCTGCATCCTGACTTGGAGCCACACACAATCTCAGAACCACAGTAGAGTTACATAAGTTCAGAAGTTGCTTGTTGATTGTACCCACCATGAAAAAGACATTATCTGCAGGAAACACGTAGGGCTATGCCATTTGGTTAAGAATGTTTATCTGATAATAAACGGCTCATTTATAAGATTTATATTAATGTAGTATTAGTAGTTGGACAAATTAAGTGACTGAGGCATTTATAAACAAATAGCAAATTTGGTGAGTTTTGCTTTTTGGATTTTTTTTTGCTAAAAAAGCACATAAGAAGGGCTTTTAGGAACGTTGATACATTGTCAATGACTTTTGCCTAATCTTTAGAATGTGCCATTATAAGGCCATTGCAAAAAGGAATTACATGTGCTTTGAGAATTCTGAAAAATAGTCATACAGCCTAATATGCAAGATGTAAACACAACATATCACATTAAGACCACATACATACAATTGTGCTTTATTTAATTTGTGAGAATTTTAAATAGCTAGTTTACATAAATCCCTTTGGAAATACACAAATATATCTGGTCATGGTCTTGTATTGATTTATTTTCCCTGTCTAAAATTAAATAGAATCACTATTATCACAGTAATGAAGTACACAGACTCTTTCTATTTCCAGATATCAGCTCATCAAGTGGTAAAAATGGATCTTTGAGAAGAGCTGAAAGCACCAACATGTAAAGTCAAAGTCGCACCATTCATGTTCGACCAAAGGTGCTAGTGTAGATCTTATTCCAAGGCACTTTCCTTTCTTCTTAAAAACCTTTAAATGAAAACTTACTAGTTTCTACAAGAACTGGAAATGCATTAAGGCTCACAATAAACCCAAATACAAATGCAGTGCTCACAGATACATGCTTACCCTTATCAAACAAGGTAGAAAAGTGCAACGTCAAGCGCAAGGGAATATATAAAAATATAGATATGTTGTCAAACAAGTAATCAATGCCTAACCTAGCATTTTGTTCTTGTCTGCTCCACAGATTTTGGTAAGCTAACTATGGATAAATAAACAGCAGTTGCAGCTGATAAAGACCAGTTTGAAGTAGTGTTCATTTCCTCTGTCTTTGTCTTAACAGCAGGACTCCCAACAGGAAAAACATGACTCCTCTGAGAGGTGGGACACATGCGCCATTTTTCAAAGCTAAGTGCGAGGCAGTGAGAGAAAGTCTATGGCTCAGGGGGTGGCTCCTCCAAGCTCTTCATTAGATCCGTGTACGCAGGGGAGTTGATGAAGCGCGGGTACGAGTCTCTCTGCATCAGCGTGTAGATTTGCTGCTGAGCATCATCGAATGTGTGTGAGGTGGGCTCCAGCATGTTGCGGTTAATCACCTCTCGAACTCGTGAATCCAGACTAACCTAGAGATGAGAAACAACTTATTCAAGCGTAGAATGGAGATGAGGCTGTATATTCACCACCATAAATACATCTTAAATCTATATATTTTTTTGCAGTCATGCCATTTAAGTTGTTTCCGGATAGAGCCAATCATCCAGTCATTTATTATCTCTGTACCTCTTTTGGAGAAAGTATAGAGATGAAGTCCTCGTATATTTGCCGAACTTTCTCTTCTACCACAGTCTTGTTGGTCTCCTTTTTGAGCTCCTCACAGACGAGCCAGAACATCATGTTCTCCTCGCTAAACTCTGTGCGCAGATACTGCCTGAAGCAGCAGCGCCCAGCCGCACTTTTCATCACCTTGTCAAATGACATTGACCAGGAGCGGGCCTCTTCCAGAGTGGGCTTGGGGCTATAAGACAAGAATTTTACTGATTTATTGAGTGCTTTTATTCTCGTCTTATCTAGTTTCCTTAATACAGGATTATGAGTCATGGCCATACCTTTCCTCACAATTATTGGTTCCTTCTGTTTTGTGCTCAAAAGTGGACCTCTGGATTGTCTCATCTTCACTTCTCACAGTCAAACTGGAAGAAAAAAATGTCAGTTGTCATTTTGATCTGTTTTTTTTTTTGTACAACAGTCGACAAAAACTAAACATTTAAAATAGCTCTAGAACCATTTAAAGCTAAAAATAACACTGTTGTAGCTTCAGATCTAAATTTTCAAGTGCAACAGCTGAAACCTGTATTGCCTTTTTATTGTTCTTTGTATAACAACAAGGTAATAAGGTAAGACAAGTGTGTGGTATTTGGAATGATTTGAACACACCCACACTCAAGACTGGATGGGGAACTGGAAGCGTTTACGTAAATTGCAAAAGTGTGTCATTGGTCCACATGGTCCTGTGGGAGTTTCCTATGTCTAATTAAAATGATCCCAACACTTGATGTAGCAGCTGCTCGTAAACTAATTGGTTCAGGTGAGAGTCCAGTCTGAGCTGTACCATGTGGGAATATGGCTGTTGTAGCTGTGCAGCAATTAGACTTGTATAGACAGAGACAAAATGTGTTGCTTGGCCTCAGTGGAGTGAATTAACATGGCAGTGCACGGCACACAACACTGTCCTTAGAGGAAGCTCACGTAAATGGTTAATAATTCCAAAACAGATGAATCCCTCTGAGACCCGTGTCCAGTGAGAGTCAGTGGGTCAAAATAATAAAACAAAGGTGAGCTACTGTGATTCATAAAGGTAAGTCAATAATTATAGCCTACTTGAATCCTCAATGCAATATTGCATTATGGAATTCCTTCCTAAACATACTAGACAATAGAAATAACACCATATACAGCAGCTGTGAATGTTTTAACCATAAGACAGTAGACAGTAGGCCTAGCCTCAACCTGCCTCAAAATCAGCTGTGAAACTGTCCAGTAGGCCTATGTGTGCAGTGTAATTGAAACTATGATACAAGCTTTAAAATAATTTTAATCATTACATATGACAAATTATAACAAAATCCTAACATTTCTGCAGAATGGCCCAAGATAACAGTCCACACGCATCACTTAAGTGCAGGACACAAAGGTATTCAAGGTGACACGGTCCATTAGAAACCGTTAGAACAAATACAATGTCCATCTGGTGAGTTCATTTGATAATGTAGATGCTCAATAGTCTATTAAGCCAGCTGACTTTCGTCTCAGTAAAGAACCAACGAATCTGAATTGGCCCTATATGGCCTTTATGGTGTATCTCTGTTGCGTGTGGGCGGCAGCGTCACGGTGCAGTTCCTACCAGGAGCAGCTACAGCAGCAGCACCAGCAGAAGCAGCAGGCGTTCGAGGCGTTGGTGGGGGTGTTTCCCATTTTGTGGCGCGCTTGGAGGACACTGGCAGCTGCTTCCTGATGAACCTGCATCTGTCACGCATCTCCAGCCGCTCTGAGCCCATGGACTGCGGAGCGAGCCACAACATCATCTCAGTAGACATCTCAGTTTATAAAATCACACCAGGTTACCGTTTAATAAGGCCTCGAGGGAGCCTTCATAAAGTTATGGGGGCTGGATGAGCCGGATTAGTAGAGGGAACACCGGAATGCACGACTACTCCACGACCGTGACGCGTGGCACCAACTTGAGCGCAGCGTTATCTTATTTAAGTCAAACTTGTGCGTTTCACCTCTAATCATTGTCCCAGTGCTCTGTGAATAAAATAAACCGTACTAGTGACGTGCCACAACCCCCTCCTCGTTTCCTCTTTCTGCTCGTTTTAAAGGATGAGCGGTAATGAACGTTACTCTTGGACCGCAGCCATCGCATCCACCACGGGATACTCAAAATGATCGATCCGAGACTATTGAGGCTATTTATATAACCATAGTGTAATCATTTAGTCTCACGGGCTGCTCATTTGCAAGAAAATATCTGCCAGCATTGCTATTATTTGTACTATATGTTGCAATTTGTCCGAGGATGAGCATACCCGGTTGCTGTAACATGCACTGTAGATGCTCTGAAAAGCTTTTATTTGCAACCAAACAGAGCACATGAACTAACACTGCGCAGAGGCCTACACTGTTCGAACACAAAACGATCAAAAATGAACGGGTACTCACTGTGTCACCATGAATGCCAGAATACAGGTGAGTTATTATGATTTTTGCCTCTATCGTATCCGTCTGCCTCGACTTGACACAAACCAGTTGGTCTCTTCTCCGCGCATGCGTTCGCACCGCAAGTGTGAAAAGATTTCTCTCTGCGCCCTGGAATTAACGGCCGGAGAGCGGAGCCGTGAGAGCAGCTGGGTTGGGGTTGGATGTGACACACTGAGTGAGGGCTGCTCCGAGACGCACTGACGGAGACTTATCCCAACGAGCGAGGTTCATTAATGACAGGCCTTATGACAGGACGGTTTGAAATTCATCCCAGCGTCATAGTTATCTAGCCTAAATGGATGCTGTTGCCTCATTCAAACATTATTAATAAACTGCGTCTGCACCTGTCTGCCAGAGCTTTTGTGTGAAGAAGTAAAAGTAAAGAGGCTTTATTAACTCGTCTATCCTCACCTTCTTCTGCAAGTGTCCACCTCTTGATGGTTTAAATAGTAAAGCATGCTTCCACCAGATAGCAGCAAAGATCCACTAACCCGGAAGGTTGGCTTTAGGAGTGAAATAAAGAAGTGTCACTTTGGTTAAAATGGATTAGGCTTTGACACAAGACATTAGAGTAGGCTAAAGATGAGACACACTGGACTTGTTACTTGTCTGGTAGGTTTAAGTCTGTCTGCCTGTCTGTCCTGGAGTGGCTCCCATTTTCTGTGGCTCTTCTTAAAGTTACTCTTATTTTTTTTTCTTTGGCGATATTTCATGCAGGTTTTTCCCTTACCCTTGTATAGCCTTTAAAGTCCTTCAGGCAACTTTCTTAGTAACATTTACATGCTAGTCCTTTGGATTGTTAGACCCTAAACTACTCACACAGTTGTCACAATCCTGTTGATGTGATTATTTCTTTAACTTAATAATAATAATGCAATTGATTTATTTTGCTTTTTATTGAGACTCAAAGCGCTCACATTATTCATTCACTCCACAGTCAGACACTGGTGGTGGTAAGCTGTCTGTAGCCACAGCTGCCCTGGGACAGACTGACGGACATGTGGCAGCCATTTTGCACTTACGGCCTCTCCGACCACCACCGAACATACTCACATATTCATTCACCAGTGTCACAGCTGGAACGCTACTGGAGGCAAGGAGGGTTAAGTTTCTTGCCAAAGGACACAACAACAGTATGAACTGTGGGAAACGGGAATCAAACCGCCCACTTTCTGGTTATAGGATGACCGCTCTACCACTGAGCCAAATTTAAGGTACGAGCTTTTCAGTGGCAACATTGGGTGCAGTGGAAAGGTTAGCACTCTTGTCTCAAGAAAGCCATGGGTTTGCTTTTAACTGACAAATAGTCCAGGATATCATCGTCTTCAAGTGACAAAATACCCAAACTGTATTTTGCTTATGTGACTCGAATCAAAACATATACCATTTATAGCCACCATTTATTATTTATTCCCCTGGAGCTTGTCTGAGCACTTACTTTTTATTTCATCTGACCACAAAACCCTTCTGCACCCCAGTCACGGATCCTGTAAATAAACCATCGTCCACAAACAAAGAGGAAAGGCAGTCGAACTGAATGCATTTCCCTGTCTGGACTTCTGGGCTGTGATTTGATTCCCATGTGTACACTGCGCCACGAGATTATGCACTGCAGCTGGAGTAGTCGGTGTAAATATGCTAAGCGGTGAACGTAAAGGGAAGGGGGGACATCTGAGCTGGAGTATCCATCCTTTTCACTTTGTAACGAGTGACACGTCTATAAAACAAATTCAATGTACTCCAGTCGTGGTGTTTAAGTCCAGCACTAAATCATACATCTGGTAATCTTCAAGGGATTGGCCTCTTTTAAGGACCATGCGCCCTTGTGAGATAACTGCTGGTATAGGGCCGTGATCTATGGCTAGAGAATATAAGTGCCCATAGGAATCCTGTTATCTGTATACAGGGATGTAAGCATCGAAGATTTCAGTCCGATTTTCGTAAAGATCCAACCTTACAAGCAAAATCACCCACACATTTCTTCCAACAGAGTAGAATCCATTTAAGGTTGATGTTACCTTCACTTTGGTGAGTACATTTCCCATCTCCCTCATCTAGAGTGAATTTATTACACCGCATTATCCCCACTTTGAAACCTTTTAACAACTCAGTGCTACAAAAAAAAAAGTTTTTAGTTCATTTTTGCTTCAAGTGAAGTTAACTTGTATTTTATCTCTGAGCAGCAGAAGTTTCCAGTTAATGACTTGGCTTTATCCATCATATTAAATGCTTTCCTAACACAGCTTGTTTGGTCACATTTAAACGCCGCATATATCGGGACATTTGAAGAAACTGCACACACACACACACACACACACACACACACACACACACACACAAAAGAAACACAACAAATGTGATTAAGAGAGGTTTTGTAATATAGCTTTTCCGTCAGTTCAGTTGGACGTAGGTCAGTGAGGGTAACGTGTTGTGCTTTTTACATAATTAAGAAGGTTTTGTCATTTCTGAGTTCATTTTAAATCTCAACCTAATACATTCAAACTGTCAAATAAATTAAATTTCCACGACAATGTGACTGAGTCAGCTCTGTAAACGATTTCCGTAAATTATCTCATCATAACAGACTAACTGTCTTCATCGCACATGCAGGAACAATTCTACCGCAGTTAACATTCAATTACCCTGTGAGCAGAGCTTTTCGACAGAGGAAATTGGCACCAGTGCTCTCTATTGTCGTGTGCCCTCAGTGAAGAGAAATAGGCAGCAATAGAAGGACCCCCGACTGCAGACAGCCTTCATTTTTATAACACACTGGCTGGCTCCTTGTTTCAGAGTTGTTCTAATTTGTTTTCCCACCGGCTCTTGATAGATGTCTAAAGTTTTACAGCTGTCATTTCAAAAGAGCTGCTCAATTGCAGTGTTATGTTGAAAGCAATGTGCAGCGACAGGCTCAGCTTATGTTACTGGAACATCAGCCTATGCAGTGTGCTGTGAGGTAAACCACAGCAAGGAATACAACCCTAGACAATGGCTGGTGAATCATCAAACTGTTATTTCTTCTTCAGGATCTGGATTTACTGTGTAATGTTTCCTAGAAGTCCCGCAACCCTGAATAGAATGTATTATTTATTTTTCATGTAATGTTGCTGCTGTAGGGCTCTCTTTGTCTCAGCTCCCGTTGCATTTAATGATTTTGTGTAGTAAAATTGACAAACATCTTACAATAGCAGAATTATCAAGAAATACACAAGCTGTGGACAACAGGACAGCAATGTGTGCACTTTTTGTTGGAAAGACTTGCTGCAAGATAACTGGGTCCGTGCATTTACACAGGTCATTTGAGGCTAATGTTTGCTGCAGTCCAGTGTAGGCAGCTATAAAGCGCAAAGAAAAGCGGAGTGAAAATGAGGTTGACCTGAGTGATAGCTTTATGTGTGAGCTCGGTGCTGAGTCCAGTTAAATGAGCATGTTAGCCGCAAGATGAAAAATCAAACTGCAATCAAACGCACCTGGTTTGAGTGGTTTGTTTTTGTCTAGGAAGCAACTAATTGCCGATCAGAAGTTGGATGATACATGGTAATCAAACTGACGCTGTAACTGGTGACGAGTGTGAGACCATGTCAACTGGTTATTTTGTGAAAGACGGATTGTTAATGTGCAAATGGGTGCCATTAAATGTGTCTCCTGTGGAGGAGTGGAGGATTGTTACAGATTGTAGTCCCTACTCCATATCGAGCTGAGAGTTTAAAGCTGGCACACAACAATCCATTAGTAGTCATCTTGGCATTAAGAAACTATGTTTTTTTTTTTTTTGTCCCCGTCTGAAGGGCAATGTTACGAGTCATACTAAATTTTGTCATTGGTGCCAAGTATCTGGGAAACCAAATCAGACAATTCCTCTGTATCCAATACCGTTTGTGTGTGAACCTTTTAAGCCTGTTCTGGACTGTGTAGGTCCGCTGCCTCAAACTAAGTCGGGAAATAAGTTCCTAATAACTGTCATGTGTGCAGCCACCCGCTTTCCAGAAGTCTTTCCAGTGCGTCAAATCAGGTTAGTAATGGGGGGTTGTGTTGTGTTGGGTGGTAGGGGAGTTGGGGTGGGGTAATTTCCACCTCCATTGCGTTGGGGAAGCAATCCCGCTTAAAATACCCACTGCAAACTCCAGCTCTTAGCGGGAACTCAAGGTGTTCCAGGCCAAGTGCACACAACTACTTGGGCTGGCCTTCAAGTCTCAGTTGTTGGACAGCCGGTTGAAGAAGCATGGTGCGCTCGGAGCCGTCGTCTAGCACAGCCCATGTCTCTAGAGTTTGGTCACCATGGCGAAGGATAACTTTACTGACCTTGAGAAGCACACGATGGCCCTGCGGTGGCTTGCCAATGTATAGCACTTGGTCTGCACTTGGTACAGACAAAGGTTTGCTCTCACTGGACTTCACATGGTCAGGTCTTCTCTCAACTTTGTCAGTCTTGGCTAAACCTCTCTCGCTGACATCGTGCAGAGCAAGCAGGTGTCTGCTGTTGCATGTTTTACAGCATCTTCAGATCATATTCAGCAGATCTGTGTTCTCTGCCGCATCGCCAACATCGATTGTTGTCCTGAATCCAGTTACGTTTCTGGGTGGCGCTGAGCAGTTTGAAATTTGAGCAATTATTTAAAGTGTGCTTTTAGTTCTCGCAGAATGGGCAGAACTTCTTTGCATCTAGACTGGTTGGAGGAGTGAATTTGGTCAACTCCCTAATCGATTTGGGTTCAGCCCCCAGCATAAGGACTGATGCCATAGGTGACGACTTCACAGTACTCTTGAGGTCTCTGGGCTTAGATCCAGTGTCCTTCCTCAAGCTATATTGTGCTATATCCTCCTGGATCTGGAGCTCATATTCCAACCAATCTGCTAGGTTCAGAAGGTTGGGGATAGGAATACGGAGCGGGTGGATGTAGCGCCTGAAACTGGACCTCAAGTCGTGCGGTAGCTTGCCCAGTAGACGGGTGACATGAGAACCACAGTCCAGCTCAACTTGCCCCTTTAAACCGAGCTGCTCCAACATGCTCACCAGTGATCTGATGTTCAGGGCGAACAACCTGAATTAATAGATGTCTCCACTCTGAAGGTTGGGGCCGTCCATCAGTTCAGCAATACGCTGAGGGGCGAGTTGGTGTGGCTGCCTGTACTGCTGGTTTAAAGCTGCCATAGTGTCAGTAAATGGATAGTCAGAATTGCTGTAAGAATCTGCCACCAGCAACGCTTCCTCCAGCTTAAGATGATCCACTAATATCTGGAACTTGAAACGTTCAGTGGCATCTGTAGGAAGGAGATTGTCTAGGGCAATACAGAGTCTCGCAGTCTCTTGGGTTAGGATGGTTGACGTTTGGGATTGTAGGAGTGGGCCCTCTGTATGTTCTTTCCTGTCCACCAGGGGAAGTCACTGAGCGTCGGGGCTCGTGCCAAGGTGAAGGGGGTCTAAGTCTCTCGCGCTGGTCTGGAGAGTATCTGCAGCGGCCTGCATGAGAGTAGTCACCTCGGCTTGATGGTTCTCTGTATTCTCTGGAGGAATAACAAGATCAGTGTATATGCGGGGGTGCATGCCCTCTAACCAATTAACTGGATTGGAGACGAATATCACCGCAATAGATTACAAAATATGCAGAGGGTGCTTAACGGGTATTCTACAAAGTGTAAACAAAGAATAGTGCCCGAGTGACAATCTATACATTGTTAGAAAGAAGCATCACCCGAGGCCTAACCAGTACACGAGGCCTAACCAGGCAGGGAATGCTGAGCTAACCTTTAGCAACACTAAACAGACAAAAAACTACCAATCTAACCTTAGCAATGGCAGCAAAAGACCAACAAATTATATAGATTCTTACTTGTAAAGACGCACACAGAATAAGCAGTTGTAAGCCAGTGCGGCTAGTGTCCACTATATTCTGAGTCAATTTGTGATTGGCCAGCAGTCCAGGTGAAGCGAGGCATCCTCCAGAAGGAGGGAGAGAAAGTCACAGTAAAATGTCTAATGCTTAGCGGCCACAAGGGGGCCTTTTTTACAACTGCTTTACAGTATATTTGATTTAGTCCAGGTTTGGACCTGCTAGACCTTTTGTTATCTCAGTCAGTAGTAGTACTTTTGACAATAAAACAAAAATATATTAATGAGAGTGTGGATTATTTTGTTTAAGTTTTTTTTATGATAAAAATGCAATACCCCACCCATTGGTATCACTATGTTATTTGGTACGGGGCCCCTGCAAGATGGTTTGTACCCAGGGCCCAAAGTTTGGTGCTACGCCGTTGCCTGCGGGTGAACTTTGTTTTTTTTTTTCTCAACCTCAGTCCACTGCCAAAGCTTTTTACTTTCATTACTAAGCTGTTTGTCAATCAAGAACTTTTCTAAACCCCAAAATTGGTAACAGTATAATGCTTGTTGTCAATGGCACACATGTACAACAGATTTTCTGTCTGGTAATACGAACCCAATCTTTAAGTAATTACATGACAGATTAGGTTTTTATTGCATCTCATAATGTTATACAGGTAATTTCAGTTTAACATTTATTTTTTACAACATTCACCACAACATTTCCATTCATGCCAGCAGTTATTTAAGTGTTTTATATGACTGAGACATACAACACACAACATCTCTTGTATGTTTACTTTTGCTGTAATGGGTATATATCATGCTGGGGCCTTGTTTGCATATACACCTGGTTGTGCAACATTTTAATAACCCCAGACATCGAGAATGAGATCGAACACTGTGGTCCTGTGGTGAATCAGAATAGGTCTGCTCTCTCCTGGGAAGACGGTAATGGAGCGATGCCTCATTCACTGCCAAACTCAAATACTGTCCACAAAAGTCCATCAGCAGACATCAGATGAAATGCACCTGTCATTATATGTTCTGACTGACTTGATGTTTTTCATCATTCACCTGAAATAGAAACCCTTTATCAGAGAATTATTAGGTTTCAGCTGGAGTCTAATGTTTCATGAGGATGGCAGGGTAAACTCAAGGTGTATATCAAGTGCCTCTGAGGGCTTATATGGAGGGCCTCCACACCATACATTTTAAACAACTTTGTTCCAGTAGGGTTATATGAGGACCTTGTGGGTACATAGTCTGGTACATAGTCTATAATCTCTATACGAGAAGGTCAAGAAAGAGAAAGAGAGCCAAAGAGAAGCAAGAGCAGAGCATCAGGCAAACTACAAAAGCACATCTTAAACAGAACTCACACAATAAACATGCATCAATGAATTGGTATAGAAATTGGGCCACATTTTGTGCAAATACATCATCCCTAGCTTCAGAGAGCTTATGCATTTTAGTCTTTTGGTCTTATTATGTGTGAATTGTGGTGTTGTGAAAAAAAGAAAACACAAACAAGATTCTAAGTCGTGCCCTTTCATGGGTTCCCAAAATGGAAAAAAAGAGGCATGTTTTATTTTACTTACAATGTATATCACAAGTACAAGACCAAATCAAAATGGAAGAATCTGTTGCTCTAAACAGAAACTGCAAGTCTAGATTTAATTTTATTCTTTATATTCATTTTGCACAATTGTTATTGTATTCCTTAGTCTGAGCCGCTATATGTGGGTTTACTACTTCTGGACAGAGGGATATAGTGCTTTAAGTCACTTAAGGTTTCAAAACAGGAGTTGACCTTCATCTGTAAAAGTAATAGACTATCCACAAATGCCCATATAACCCCACTTTAAAAACCTCCACCTAACACTTGAGCCTCAGATTCCTCTAGAAACCTGTAGAGAGGAATGTACTGTCACCTTTATTACAGTTTCAACGGCATAAGTCATCTACTCCTGTGGACAGCAAGTTGGGAAGTAAGCCAACTAATTAGAGATCTCTCAGGAATAAAATGAAGGCTGGGACAAATGGAATATGTTCCTCAGAAATAATTGGCCTGAGCTAGCGATGGCTCACTGATATAGAGGCTGTAAAAATATGCCTGCCTTCTCCCACCTCCTTCATTCCAGCTGGGCTCATATTTTAGGATGTTGATGGATCCGTCTCATTCATTCAGTGATGGCGCTAGATTCAGCAGAAGTGAGGAGGCTTCTTACCCTTATAAGCAGCTGCACGTGTTGTTCTGTGACTGTGCGGACCTTTCACATTCACTTTTATCCATTTTGTTGTATGTTGCTTGCAGCAAAAACAGCCTGGTGTACTTCTTCATTTTGACACCTGGAAAGTTGCCACATTGCATCATCGCTGCGCCCACTGCCCAGTAGGTATATTCACAGCTCACACCAGAGGCATTTTCCCTTTTTATTTTCAGAGGTTTGTTTCTAACAGAGCAGGAGGACACTGGGTGGCAGATCCAAGGCCCACACATGCTACGGATCATTAGTCTGTGGCAGCCATCACCACGCAGCTTCAATTCAACAAGGATGGAACATTTAAAAAAAGAAAAAACAAAACCGTTTTCTAAATCTGTGCGACCATCTGAACATGACTTAAACCAGAGAATTTCAACAGAGAGAACGTTGCCATAGTGACAATCTTTTTATGAACTGCTCTGTTGATGAAAAATGTGAGGGCTGTAGTCGAGCAAAGACAAACTTGGTTGACTTGGTTGAAGAAAAGTAAGTAAGTACCTTTACATTTCTTCAAGTTCAGGTGACTCTCAATGGCTGCCAGTAATTTAGTTCCGTAATGTGCGTTTCTATGGGCACATCTTAAACAGTCCATTAATGCCTGTGCTGCACTTCACATACAGTATATACAGAGTGTGATTTCCTTCTGCACACTTCAGTAACTGGTGCAGAGAGTCAAGCTGCTGCAGAGTCACAGCTCATTGTCACTGGTGAATTTTATGGTTCCACAAAGTCTGCAAGACCACATTTCTTCAGCAGGACTACATCCCCAGATAAAACCATGGTGCATATTTCTTTGAGTTTCTGTCCTGCAGTTCCAAAGCTTGTATCTTGTCTAGATTGTTGTACCAGTCTCTTTTCATGTTTGAAATAAAACATTTGAGGGGGAGAATTTGCAAACATTGAGGATAAAAAACATTTAATATTGAACAGGTCAGAGCTGCAAATGAGCCATGCATACTTGTTTCTTACACAAAACATTGGTCTTAAATGACAAATGATGATTAATGGTGGCAGAATTGCAGCACAGACGTAAAACCAAAGACTGGAAAAGGATAGTAACCGCATCTACAAACAATATGGTATAATGGCATAATCTCTTATTATAGCTATATGAACACACATTTATGTTAACAATATTATAACATTCTCCATGTTCTCTTTGAAACAGGAGTCAAGATGTCTTTTGGCACAAACTTGTCCAATCTTTATTAATTTTGGTTTTCACTTTTTTCTAAGAACATTAATGTGTGATAAGAAATGTGATAAATTGAAAGGATTTATTTTTTAATTTTGTCTTTTAACGATCCATGTGAGGGATAATGCTGCTACTTGTTTCCAGAGCAGCTCCAATAATAAGCAATATGACCCTGCAGACACTAATAATCGCCAGAGTCATCATGATACTTCTGTAAAGCCTTGGTTTAGTGAAGTGGTATGAAAATAAAATAAAGTCTGTGCAATGCAGCAAATTTATGCAAATTAGCCATGTGCTTTGCAGGTATTTTGTATGGCATCTAAATTTCACTGTTTGGGTAATGCACACTGCTGTGGCTTATTGTTTTGTGTTGGCTTCAGGCAAAAAAATTATAAAATATTTTACAAAAAACATTGTCAAATTGAATTAATAGATTCTTATCCTAAATCATCAGAAAACGTTGGCAAAATAAAATCTGTATTATATATGCCTATACCTTCAGTACACAGACATCATTCATAACATTGTTTAAATGCATCTGTTTTTGATACTAACCAAACCATGTCATGTGACATGTAATAATCCTTTATTTGGACGCTATTGATGTGTGCTCTCATATTAGCCCAACTACCTATAACATGCTATTGTCCTTCCAGTGAGATTTTGGCTGCACAAGCGCTCATTAACAAACTAATCAGCCAGTGTCAGGCTCTGCAAAATCCATGTGTACGGTTCCAAAGTAAATCTTATGCTAACCAACACTTCCAAAACCCTGTATATGCCAGTTAGCATTTCCAAACCACTTTTTCTTTCTCTACTCCCTGAACAACTTTTAGTTTTATGTAGGCATTGTTACAACCAAAACACAAAAGTTGAGTGGTTTGTAACACTATCTTTTCTATTTTGTCTTCACAGGTTGTCAGTGTGGGAGTACTTTCTGACTAATATGAGGATGTGTTGGCGGTAAAATATCTCACTTAGACGCACATTATTCTGCAGAGTCTGCACTTTGCTGTTGTTTAATCTAGTTACAGTCTATTAATTCCATTTTGGAGAATGAAGCAGAAGACAATGGTGGCTGGTTTAAGTTGCTGGAGTGGAAAATAAGCAATCAACACTGTGGTATAACATTGTGGAGGAGCTGGTAATATGTGGCTACGAGAGCAGTTAGTTTTTGTGACTAATTGAAAATCTATAAATGTGCTTTATAGATGTACAGACATCTTATTGACCCTCACAGCCTTTATTAAATTAGTTACAAATAGACTGCTATATACAACGACACTGCAGCCACCCAGGAGACACTTGGCTGGGTTTACACATTTTACACCCATTAATGACAAAACAATTGAAAAAACTGTCTCCAGCCTGAGTTCATCCACCTGCTGCCTCGATGTTCTACCCACTAGATTTCTAAAATCAGTAATAAGCAGCTTGTTACCACAACTCACTGATATAGTCAATAACTCCTTACAGTCTGGAACATTTCCAAGGGCCTTAAAAACTGCTGCTTAAAAACAACTATTAGCTCATATCAAACCTGACATTTTTAGGGAAAGTCATTGAAAAAGTTGTATATCAGCAACTTAATGACTTTTTATTATTTAACAACTGCTTTGATCCTTTTCAGTCACACTGAGACTGCACTTATCAAAGTCACAAATGACATCCGTCATTTGTGATTTGTGACACTCTGAGAACATCTGGGACAGGCCTCCTGTAACAGGGTGAAGGAGCGTTTAAGTTTCATGCAGAAAAAACCTGGAACAACCTCCCAGATGAAGTAAAACAAGCCTCAACTCTAACAATGTTCAAGGGGAGGTTTAAAACCTTCCTTTTTAGCTCCGCCTACACTACAACTTAAAGTGTTTTTTTATCTGCACTCTCTTCTTTTAAACGTTTTAAATTTTTCTTATGTTTCTTAATCTAAATCTTGTAAATTGTCTTTTATTCCTGTAAAGCACTTTGAGTTACCCACTGTATGAATTGTGCTATATAAATAAAATTGCCTTGCCTTGCCTACTGTTTCTTAAGGCTTTGACTTAAATGTTTGTCAAGATCTGAAAGTAAAGGCATGGATTATTTCTCAAACATGGACATGGTCAAAGTCAAGCCAATGGGTCATATATGATTAACTGTAGCATTTCCTTAGGCTCTGAGGGGTGGACTGATGAAAGCACATCAGCCCACGTCCTTTTTATCCTGTGGGTTCTCAGTGTGTTACGTTGAATAGCTTTCTGACGAAGCTGCAAGTGAATGCCTGGCCTTGTCGAGAGTCTCAGGTGATGAAGCCTGTTAAAGAGATGAGTCACAGCGGAAATGGCACAAGTACTTATTTTGTATTTGTTTGAAAAGAGGTCAAGATCATTTCTAATCCTGGCTCAACTTTCCAATTAGAAACCTCCAAATTTATAATACACGTCATAAACGAACAGTATTTTACCAAATGTTGTGTATGTATGGTTTTTTGACATTTTCAAACATTTGAGTCATAAATGTCAGAGCATTTAATAGTTATTTTTATAAAGAAACATTTTTTTTTGGCTGAGTTACCCTGGATTTGTTCTGTGCCCAAAGACTGAAGAGTGAAGGGTTGTCTGTCAGTGCATGTCTCAAAGTTTTTAGTTTCAAAATGTATTATTTTCTTTATTTTTTTTTGCTTGACTGAAACTAAACTAAACTAAAAGTGTTAGCCCTGCAACCCTGCGACTAACTGGCCATTGTCCAGTTCTTTTTGTAACATCCCTGTAACTGTACATTGGGTTCACAAATCTAATGAGTCAATGTTTGAGGCGAAACAAATGATAAAGGCAATCCAAACTCAGTCTTTGTGTGGCATCATTATTGTTTTCTATCTCTTCCTTTTCAAAATAACAACAAAGCCTCTGTCACATCCATTTCACTGTACACCTGGTAAATTACCGAGTGCACATACATTTAGAAACATCCAGAGGGGGGTTTAGTGTCGGATGGAGTGCAGCAAATATTGTATTCCTTCATTGAGTTTACTGCTTAGGCCGTAAAGGAAAAGAGAAGAAGAATTAGATTCTCAATAGCTTGAAGGCATCATATGGGTTTATACAGCTCAATGAATTAAATCATAGCACTGTTACCAAATAGGACTGTATGTGTGTTGTGTTTAAACTTGTGAAAAGACGTTTGAAAAATGATTTGAGATTTGAGTCACAGATTTAGTGTAGACAGTTGCTGCAATGTGTCTATAACCCAGCCTTCTCAGCCTCTTGAATTATCTCAACATATCCCATGACAACCAAGCAGAAACACTATTAAATGTGATCATTTATCACATAAAATCCCATGAAGACCTTTAAGTTCCCACAGAATATTATGAAAACATTCATCACGTCAAGCCTTAGAGAGACAGAAAAATTAAATGAACATTAGATGCAAATGTAATACGCCAAATCAGGTTGAAGTGCAGCTTATTTGATTTTGTTTAAATGAAATCTGATCTGTGTTCATCAAATGTGTTTTGCATTTCAGGACTCACGAAGTTGACTTGAACGACTGAGTACCATAGCTTAGTCTGTCTTCTTCAAGGTTCCACCATTAAATATTAATATTATCATATTACTCGGTCATTTCTATTTTATATACAACCTGTAATCAGTGTGTCTTTGATCCTAAGTGTTCTCTGTCATTCTGATGGCCTGTTCTTTGATGAGCTATATGGGACATCTCTTCAAGGCAGTGAGCCATTTAAGGCAATACGTGCGTGCTGCTTTCAATACCTATACGACAAACGAACACTCAACCTGTGCCTTTGACAGCTTACATCAAAGTACCATAAACATAGATAAGATGAAGCTCAGTTTGGAGAGTAGTGCTTTTATCTGTGTTTTGGCTGGTGCGGCAGACTCTTTCAGAAGCACATTTACAAAAATATATACTCAATAGAATAACATAAATTCTTTCATTGCGTAGGTTGAATAATAACCATTGGTTGTTTCATATTTTGTTTCATCATCCTTTACACACATTTTTAAATGCTGCAAAGCAATTTGTTTAATCTATTGCCAAAATTGAACCCAATCCTCTTGCTCTTACGTGTAAGGTCTGAGCTCCCTGACAGTTCTTATGCTGATGGTTTGTGTAATGCTGGTATTATTAATATGGACAGCAAAAAAGCATTTAAGGCTCTCACACTGTATAGTTTGTAAAATAATGTAATGTTATATACATTTAAACATTACATTACATTACAAAATCAACTGTTTCCCTCCAAGGGCAACAGTTGAGGGGTGTGGGCCACAAAGAACTTTGGCATGTTATTGAAATAAATACTCTGCTCCATTTTGTTCTGACGAGGTAGAGCCTCATTGCAGCCCTGCAAACTTTTGCTGTTTGACCCAGCCCTTTCAAAAAATTTGTGGACTTATAAAGTGTGAAAATGTGCACAAATGCACAAACCTACCAAAATTGTCTTCTTTTTTTTAAAGACTCTTTTAATCTTTAACCCCCCAGGTGGGGGGCTTTCACATGGTTTCACAAGGGGATTAAAACTCTCAGAAAATTTTGGCAAAGCAGCACATCTCTGAGACTCAGCTACAAGCACAAATTATCCATTTACATTTTTCTCCAAACACAGACCAAACAGCAAACAAAAACAGGTGGTCTTTATAATGGAGACTCCGCCTGACCATTTCATAAAAAAATCTTAATAGTTTTGGTTTGTTTCACATTAGAACAATTATATTTGGTGCAGGTAATGTTGACATGTGTGGCTGTAATTTCAAATAGTGTTTGACTTCATCTAAAGCTGGGGTCTCAAACTTGCGGCCCGGGGCCAACTGCGGCCCGCAAGACGATATTTTGTGGCCCTGCAGGACGATATGAAAGTTTAATGTTAGTGCGCCCTGCGAGTTTTATATGAATGGCACGTATATGGCTCCTGGGGGTGGGCCATTGGCTGGGCTTGATGCAGGCAAAGAAACATTTCACAACTATAGAGGAGCCCGTCATAAGATTTCTGTTTGAAATTAGCATGTTTGACCTTGATCTGGACTAATTCAATGTTACTGGAATTGGATTTGGCATCATGTGGATTGTATTTTGTTTTCCCATAATTTGAAATTGATTGATTTGTTTGAAAGTTGATGGCAATTTGACCGCCACTATCCTTGCGAATTTGTTATTATGACGAATCTGCAAATTAACGCCGACGTTATGTTGACAATATCATCGCGGGGAGTGGACATCCAATGGGGCCACTCAGCCAATTCATTCATGTTCTTCAATATTCCATTTAAGTTTAGGATAGCTCAGGAAGAACCCATTGAAGTTAAAGAGCTGTTAGTAATGACGTTTGAGAGAATTTAACAAAGCTTTTTTAGTGGAATACCTGATCCGGCCCAGCCTCACCCAGACTCTACCTCCTGCGGCCCCTAAGTAATTTGAGTTTAGTTTGAGACCCCTGATCTAAAGGAATATTAATCCAAATATTGTTTTTTTTTTTTTTTTTTTTGGCAGAGATGTTATTGGGGTTATTTTGCTGTTTTCCATCTTGATTTATTCTGAAACTGGACCATTGCACATTCAAAATCTCACAAGTGCCCCCTTCATTTTGACACCAGAATTATTGAAATACACCTTGCAGTTGCAGAGAGATAGTCAATTTACTGTGGACATGTCCTTTTCGAGCAGACACATCAAAAAACAGGCTCGGGTATAAAGAGTTAAAGTTACTGTGAGCACCATGTGTGAGGGCACCAGGCTGTTTCTGGGATGTATAAACCCAAAAGCTACTATTTAATGCAACAGGCCATTGCCAATGGTTAAGTATGCTTGACAAATATAGCAGATTAAATCAATCAGGCAATTTCAAGCAAACTATGACAACCACTGGCAGGGCAAATCTAACCTCTTGGCAGGCCAATTTTGGCCCCCTGGCCCCACTTGGGCACCCCTGTCTTCAAATGATATTCCCAAAACACGGTTGTGCTGGAGAACAGCTAAGCTCACAGTTATTCACCTCGACGCCTGTCTTGGTGGACAGATAAATGATGGCAGGAAGAGAACTGTGGGCTGTGAGACTGAATGTTTAAAATATTTATAACCTGGAGTACAATGAATTCCAAAGAAATCACAAAATAACTTTTCTTTTGGCAAAGTTACTTAAATCTGTTTATTTAATGTTGACTGGTCTGTGATTACATTTAAGTTATATAGGCTTCAAAAGTCTTCCTTTTCTAAAGAAATAAATGTTATCTCTAGAGACTTACTCTGTCCAAAAGTAAAAAGTGACCTGCTTTCAAAGAGCTGGTACTGAGTGGGGAGAACTTTTATATAGTTATTTGTCCACCCAGAAAATGTTGTAACTCATCTTTAAAGGGTAATGAATTCTTTTGAAGACATACTCACAGACAATCTGCTTAATCTTTTATTGTCACTGAGCTTTGTGGTTGCAGTTCGCTTTCTGTTGATGTGGAGGAGAATGACCAGTTGGTCTGATGCACCTCAGACGTCAACTTCCATCACTTCCAAATGAGTTAACATGAGTTACATGACAAGACTTGGTCAAGGTTGGCTGTAATTCTTCAGAGCCCAAGACAAAGTAAGAAACAGACTCATTAAAGTGTGGCAGGAACAGCTTTTATTGATCCCACCTAAAGCATCTTTACTGTTTTTGCCCCAGAACAATCACTATAGTAATTACTAAGTACTATGCAGGGGGACTTACCATGTATATCTTTAAAAAAGTTACATTAGTGAAGGCCTGGTTCCTCTTTCCAAGATCACTTTAACCCAGAGGGAGGAAATGGTTCATAGAAGAAAAAGTAAATTGGATGTTGCTGTTACATTCCCAAAACAATACTAAAATAATGTATTGCGTAATGTTAAAAAACACATATTTCCTGACTTTCTCTGCATCCTTCCATGTGTAATGGGCTTGATTGATTGATCTTTTCCTGTCAGTGTGCTGTGGCTTCCAGGAGCCCAGACCAGCATTGAACCAGTCAGCTGTGTTTTGATTTATTGTGTGTTTGGTGTTAATAATCTGTTCTTGTGTGCACATGTCAGGGACAGTGGACCAAACAACAATAATGATCTGCTGCACACAAGAAGTTTAAGCAGCACAGACATCTGTATAGACATCAGAAGCTGTTGCAGACTTACCACCACCGGCATGTGACTGTGGAGTGAATGAATAATGTGAGTCTCTGGAAAAAGCAAAATATAAATTAAATGCATTATTACTAATTTTATTAAATGTTGTGCCTCTACTGAAAAGAATTACAGCCCCATATTTGCCTGATGATGAGTATATAAAGTCATCCAGATGAGCAGTACAGCCCCCTCATCCGGCAGTCTATCAAGGTGAGCACTATTAGTACAAAGGCACATGTTGCTTGTCATCTCTATGACCTCAACACCTTTGTGGAGAGCCCATGACAGAAGGAATCTGAATCCAGAATCTATTTTCTACTAGTCTCACTAGTCCCTGCTGCTTTGGAGAGCACTGCTACTCTGTTACCCAGAGTTGCCTCTGTAAGCCTGTACAGTCATTTAAATAGGAAGGGATTGGAACTCCTGCGCTGTTTCATCAGACGTCACGTTTACCTGTTTCTTACTTCCTGAATTGACTCAAAAACAACTTAATTTTTCTTCGGTTGTTGTTTGTTCGTGCTCGTACAAGGGCGCACACAGTGAACAACCACAACACTGAGTGGAGTACCGCTAACACCATCGGTAGCACACTAAAACTAAAACTACGGATCTATCGTAATGCTCCTTTAAAGAAATTAAGCGCTGTGATTGTTAAGTTGTTCCAGTGCCTCTGCTTTGGAAAAAAAAAAACTGTGAATATATAAAACTGATCTAATCAGAAGAAAAATGTTGGCCCTTCAAATTCTGAGTTTGCTTTACTGTACAGCCCATGATGTATTACATATCTTGCTTTGTAAACTGGCACTGTGTTCAGATTCTATCATTTCTTCTCTTTTATTTTTCTATTCTACAATTCCCCCATGAAAAAAGTATTTGATTAGATCTAGAACTGCTGCCTCCAGTTGATTACCATAAATGATTTATAGTTTTACTTGTGTGTGCTATTGAAGAGTTTTTTCCCAAGATATGAATCAGTAATTGATGATTTAATGCCACGGTATATAAACGGTGGTTTGGGATTAAAAAGTGAGCCTTTTCCATTTGAATACAGATGAGTGAAGTTATAGATCTTTGTCAGAGGAGGGATATTTGCACAATTATTGGTTTTCTTATTGTCCTGACTGCATCTTGAATGAATTATGTGTGAGATTATTGTTGTTTTGGGAGCGCAGGTGATCTGCATAAATTCCCATCAGAGAAGAGTCAAAAATGAATAGTTAACTTAAAGTTAACCTTGCGCTGCAGCTGGATTCTTGTGAGATTTGGGAGTTTCCAAACTTGTTCAATCCATCAACAGGAAGAGGCGGGTTTTTAATTTGATTATTAACTTGATCATTTTATCAACATGGCTACGGTAAAGGACGTCTTTTGCTAACGCAAAAAAATGTGGTACTAAAGTTTTTTTTTGGAAGGAAAAGATGTTTGTGCTCTAGTCCTACTGGCTTTGGCATATCCTAAATACATACACGCTCTTTTCATCGGCCAATGTCCTTCTTTTATTTACCAATTTAGTATTAGTTAATGTTCATTTTATTTGCAAAAACTGTTACTGTTAGTTGTTTGTTGTTTCTTCATATCAGCCGCACTCCGGTTATGTCAAATTAATCGTTGCTATGATTGGCTAAAGCAAAGCTTGTAGTGGGCGGATACTAGTCGGTGCTTCATCCAATCACACAAGTTTACGACAGAAGGCACCTCCCTTTTGCAAACACTTTCAACGGGAGCCTTCCCAGATGGTTCTCTGAGTTCTCACTGGCGCAGTCAGGTTAACTTAATAACTTTTTGTTTCAGATCCATGAAATGCATGTGATGTTCCTCTTAGTTGCTTGTTGTTAATGAACCTACAATCCACCCAAAATAAATGTTATATACATATTAAAATTATGTTTGATATGACACTGCTAAAAGTTTAAATTTTTCAACACATTCAGTGGCAGAGACAAACCTCAAATGATGAGACATACAGACTACATAACCTTATTCAACAGAAACTATCTCTCCATGTTCTGTAATAATGGTATATGAACGTCTACTGAATAAGACATTCAGAAGGTCTTGTTGTGCGACTCCTCTCCAGCTCTAAGAACAGCACAATTTTCTCCAAAGCTGTGAATTTTATTCATTTACCCAATTGAGCCTCACATTAGTTTGCTTTTGTTGTGTTGACAATTTGTGGAAAAGATGCATTAGGCATTTCAGGTAGACAGTTTTGTTGCTGGGTGAACAATGGCGGGAGAGCATTTGTTTGACAAGACTTATTAGTGAGAGTAATGGCTGCTGTCAGATGCCACCTCTTGTCTGTAGGTAAGTATACGCTCTGTGTCTTTGAGTGGGATGTGTTGTGAGGGTGAGTTTGTCAGAGGTAAGAATACTTACATGTGATACAACATACATATTTGTGTTAAATGTGGTGTGTTCCTTGAGGGACTTCCATTATGCTATATATAACAAGTGAATGACAGAAAGATTACATAATCAAATGAGCTGAGCATGTTGAATGTGGTCATGAGAAATGAGAATAAATGAGGATAAGTTAAGCTCTGCTCCTCTCCTTTTCCTCCACCTAACCGAAGGTGAGCATTTGATGGGCCAAAGCTCCCAGGGCACATTCTTATCTCTCAAAAGCCATGATAATAAAGCCTAGATAAAGTTGCATGGTCTTGTTTACAAATGATTCCCATTACAGTTTGCCTTTAGGTGATTAACCAGTTTTCCTCAAATATAATAAAAGCCTCACATACTTTCTGTTTTCTGTATACTGTCTGGTTTCTAAAAAGTCTAAGGATAAACAATATGACAGACAAACGAGGAGTGAGAAGGCAATCTGCCCCACACCTGAGGCTCTTTACTGAAACGTGAACGGTTGAATTAACAAATGAAATCTGTTGCAGCGACACAGCCGTGTGGTCTACGGTGTAGCCACATGTGGATCTTTCAGGTGGGTGATTAAACTTCACGTCAGTGGCTCAGCACAGAGAGCCCTCCAACAACAAACACGCTCAGGAGCCTAATTGTCAACAGGTGTGGCTTGTCATGCTGCACCTGCTTCTTTTGATCGAGAGTGACACCTGCCTCCTGCCACAGCTGCACTGGTCACGCTTACGCACGGATTCCAGCATAACATAACAGGGAGACACAAAAGACCAGTTATCAAATTCTGTTCAACATCTTGAATGATTGGATAATTATTACTATTGTCTTAGTAATTGTATATTATATATTATGCTCTCACTCCTGCTCCAGTTCATGTGCTTATACATTTAAGACTTAATGTATTTAGCTGTAATTCCTATTGGCACCAGGCTAATTCAAACAAGACAAAGACATCACTTTGCACTACATCCAATCACTGTCAGGGACACTCTGTCCTGTACTCTTAGTGGCATTATACACGTAAACTTATTCACATCTATGACTGACACGTCGGCTCATTACACGTCCATCCACGACCCTGGAGCTGAGAGCTGAAAGCTTCATGTGCTGTAAACCAGCCAATCACCATGTACCATTATTGCATGTGTCTGATTTGTTTCATTCTTGCATAAATTAAACCGGTCTTCCATTTCTAAATTTAGTTTACCATGTACGGTCTTCATTGTCTTGTTTGTTATACAAACCCAAGAATTATTTTAACTATTTTTGGTGGGTGGAGTTACAGAATCAGTTGAACTACATATTAACAAGACATGTAATGTCATGTAATACAACTGATTCTGTAACATTTCATCAAAAGCAAAAACAGAAAATCATTTTAACATTTACAAAAACAAAATGTCTTATGTGTGTGAAGGTTCGAAATAAATTACTTTGTGGCATTATTTAGCAACTTTTGTGGTTGTTATATCAGAACATCAACCATACTTGGCGAAAAGAAGCTGTGCTAAGTGGCTAATGTTAAATTAAAATGAGTTCCAACAGTAATTAGTGGCTAACAACTGATGCTAAACCAAAGAGACGGTCACACCTGTTGCAGTAGAGTTTGGAGTATGAATTTCCCTCCAGTGATGTGATGTTAACTTAACTGAGACTCAGTAACTATCTTATAGTACCCAAATCTAAGGCATTTAGCTATCATGTCATCATATTGCATTGTTACAATGTGTTAGAATAATATTAACTGCTTTAAATGATTGCTGCTTAGCAGTGATTGACTGCAGGTGAGGAGCTGCATCAGGTCGATGAGGCTTTATTTGAACAGTTTTGTAAACAATATTTGAGAGAGAAAAAACTTTTGTGTACATATAGAAAAAACTCTTAGAACTATGAGATCAGCTAATAAAAATGGGAGAAAAAACAGTAGTGTTGCTTTTTTTTGTTTAGTATATGTTAAATAACAACTTTGTATTTGTGCCTTGTCAGATTTGTCTTTTTAAAAAACAAACACAGAAGAAAAGGTGATGTGGCAAAACGGCGATGCCTTATGAACAATTTTCTCCATTTTCAGGAAGAAAATCACCAAAATGACGTGTGCAAAACCTTTAAGCAATCTAACGTTACACTGATCCCTTGCTGCTAATCTATTTTTTGCTTTTGATTACTCGCAGCATGGTTGGATGATTTAAAAACACTTTAATTACTCTCTTCCAACAGTGCTTTGTGAAAATTAAATGACAGTCGTTTTTTCCAACTTAGGTCCTGAAGTTTGGAGACAAATAAATAATGTATCAACCTGTAAATGAATTAAAAATTGATTGGGTTGCTCTTATAAATGTTAATATAAATATATATCATATAAAATCACTTTAACTTGACACACCCATTATGACTTGTTTTTACCATGTGCCCCTGGTGTTAAGGTTTTTTACATGCGTACACAGCTACCAATAAGGGGACATGTTTTCTTTAAATAAGTTTCACTTCATCTCAGAAGGCTGGTTTGATAAAGGTGACAGCACGAGGTAGATAGGCAGGTACAGCCCCCAGGGGTCAAGAAGAAACACTGTCCAGCCAAATGACAAAAAAAATGCACAGCAACTGATGAAGCTGGCCAGACTGCTTAGAACTATATAAACGTATTACACTAATGTTTGATTGCTGATGACAGGAGCGCGCTCTGGTGAATATTCTGAATGTCAGCCCATGGCCATGTAACCAAGTGATCTGCTATTAAATTGTAGCTACTTAATTTGAACACCGACACTATGTGCTCCACATCTTGCTTGGACAACTTATGCCCTCTTACATCTAGACCAGCCCGTACATCCTCGTCTGCCCCCTGGTAATCCGATGTTCTACGCAAGCATCGCACCAGCCTCCGGTCAGCTGAGGCGCAAGTCAAAAGAACCTAGTAACCTCTGTCTCTACCAGTCTCTCCTCTCTACCTTCTCCGCTGATGTCACCTCTGCAGACTAATATCATTCTAAGTTACCTCGCCTGACTCGCACACTCTCTTTAAAACCTTCTTTGACCTCCTTTATCCGCCTGCTCCCCCCTCTTCATCGGATTTAACAGCTGATGATTTTGTGTCTTTCTTTGTAAAGAAAACGACCGCCAACAGCAGTCAGTTCTCTGCGCCACCTCTTGTTGAACTTGTCCACGCCTCTGATTCATGTTTGCTCCCCTCTTTCTCTCCTCTAACTGAAGCAGACGTTTCCAAGGTCATTGGTCCTACCACCTGCCCGCTGGCATGTATGTAACTTAATCTATTGAAGCTATTCATAGTCTTTTGCATTCATTGGTTTCCACTTTTGAACAGACTCTGTCCCCAGTATCCCCATTTGAACAAATAACAATTATTGCAGCAAATTTCAAAACAATAACACATACGTAGACATATGACACTTTATTAATTTGCCATGGTTTGGTTTTTACCCATAAACAGCAATTACATTCAAGTTGAGTGCTTCATTGGGAATACATGTGGTCACTTTTATGTTCTGAGAAGGTCTTGGTTCTTTGGATCTTTTTTAATTACTTATACTACCTTCATATGTTGTTTTATATAATGCACTCAACAGTTTTTTATTATTGGAGGTTTCTGTCCAGCTGAAGGGACTGTGTAAGTAAGAAAGGCACAATTCAAACAATCTTATGTCTCAGAACCATCAAAACAATATGAAGAACATACTGTATATATCTGTATATTTGGGCTTAAAGTATGTCCTGATTGGTGATTGATTTTAACTAGCTTCTCAAGCTTCCTAAAATGCAATACAAAAAATGTTGCTGATGCCAATGCTAAGCTGAGAGCAGTGCTTTATTTTAGCTGTGACTTTTAAATCCATGGTTGGTGTGTTGAATTTTTACCCTGGTATAGGTCACACAGTTCTTGATTAAATCCCATTGTGCATTTTAGCTGGCTGTGCATAGAGACTTTTACTTTATATTGACACACATTTGTAGCTGTCTACGGTCTATATGTGTTCAGTACACAGATACACATAGTGTATAGTTATAAATCAAAACTAGATATTTTGCTGTAGTTATATTAATAGTTTGAAGGCTACATTTGGTGAAGGGCTGTGGTGGTTGCTCATTAGTGCGACTCACTTCACCCGAGGGCTTCTGTTGCTACCAGATCATTATTTTGACTGTGGTCCTGCCAATAGCTAAGCTGCAAAGGATGGTTTAGGCTTTAGGTCAGAAAAAATGTCAAAAACCAGGCAGTCACAGATCAGGTTTCTCATTAGGGAGTAGGAGTTAACTGAAATACTGAAATCGATTCTGTGACAAATTTAATGATTGTTGCAGACGTTTGTGTCAAGAACAGACTGCCTGGATTACACACATAAGCCACTCTCACACATTCAGTCAGGACGTAATCGGGGTTATTTCAACCGCGCTCTAGCTGCATCTCTTTGGCTATGCAAGTAATCTTGTCCAACATCCTTTTTAGTAGGAGCCTTATATATATATATATATATATATATATATATATATATATATATACTATATGTGCATTTCACCTGCACATCTAGTATAGATTAGAATATTTAGGAGTGCATCTATAGCTTGCATTATAGACTCCCTGGGTTTATATGTGTAAATGAAAAAAAAAAATCATTCTGTTAGTGAAGCAGCCAGCCTGTCTTTTCATAGAAGCTCGTTGTGTTCCACAAGCACTTTGGGTCATTTACTGCTCTCAGTACAATTTCACATGAGAGCCATGGCTCTTGGTGCCAAGCCACTTTTATCCCAGCAGTAGATGCAGCTGATGGGAGGGATCCATGTTTAGATCTGATTGCTTGTGCAGCTGGCCTAAACATTTTGTAGAAATGACTATCAAACAGAAAATCGAGCCTAAGAAGAGATTTAGCGCCTTTGAGTTTGTGTCTTTTTGTGGACTCATGTGTTGTGTTTCAGAAAAAATACATGTGATTATTATGGCTTTTTACATTTTTCTGGCTAAACAATATTAGAAGGGACTGTTATAATAAACACAGCATTTCTGTATTCTTAGATGAATTAAATTAAATTTAATGGGACACTGAGCGTCCCAGAGGGCTGTGTTGCTCCATCCTTTGTTTGAAACTTCAAAAACATTTCACTGGGGACAGGTCCTTTATTTCCCTGTCTCTACCCTCTTGAGATCAGTCGAGTACTGCTGCTGTGCATTACTTTTATGGTTGGCCATATCGATCCCAAGCACTATTTTAATCAATCTATAACACAAGGCGGCAGTAGATGTAGGTAATAGATAATAACACAGTGTAATCAAATGTTGCACTTTTAACTACTTAATTTGTTTTTCTATAACTAGGCACAGACACTTTTATGTGTGAACAAAACATTAATGCACTATATGCTTAAAAAAACATTCTGTATATTAATTATTAATGTTGTTTTCAATCTCTGACAACGCCATCACCATTCTGTTTTGTCAGACCATACATTCACCCCCACAGCGGATGAATAATGAAGATGCTAATACTCCACTAGTCTATTTGCTGCACCTCCCTGCTGTGTATGATTACCTCCAGAGCTCATCGCTGTCACTCAACACATTTTCAAACACACTATGCCTACTCTCTATTCTGTGTGCTCACTACCTGCTAATTTAAATGCATTACCCGTTTGCAATGGAAGCCCATTGTTGGACACGTGGACATAAGATAACGTACTTTGCACATGGCATATATTTGCTGTCACTGTTCAAACCAACCTCATCCTAGAGAGTTAAACATCACATTTTCTTTGCAGCTACAAACATGAATGTAATGACCATCAGTGATGTGCACTTTGATGCAGTATGTTTGTATTTTGTTGTAACATACACAGTACTTAATGAGAGTGTCATGTGCAGTGTTATGGATCAAAGCGCTGGATTCTAGGGAGAAAACAGTTGACGTCCAAACCTGGCATGACAACTCTACAGCACACAGCTTATTTGGACTGTGCTGGGTGCTTTATTAGACTGTAGCTGGCAGTACATTGTAATTAGATGAAGTGAAATGTGTTTGTTAGATTTCTATCTGTGCTTTTACAGGGACTTTCCCAGCCTTTCATTTAAATCCAATATAGTGCACACTTTCCACTGCAGTACGGTAATCAATGACCTTATATCACTCTTACGTGAATATATTGCTACATGCCAGACAGTGCCTATCTTTATGTTCTGATAATTTATTACTGCTGACAGAATGTAATAGAAATGCACTTCAGAGCTCATTTAATACAGCTCCCCCTAGAAAGTATTTATGAATATCCGACTGTTAACTTCCCCAGAAACTCTCTTTTAATGAATGTTTTAAGTCTACAGTGACATCTAAAAAACACTACTTTTGCAACTGTCAGTGTAAAAGTTTCAGGAAAGAGTATGAGGTCCATTTGAGTTGAGACATTATATACATGTCATAAAACCAATGCTTAAATTTTATCATATTTTATCTAAAAGTGTAATGATAGACGCTAGAACAATGTCACAGTCTTGTTGTGTTCTTTAATGTGTACGATAATATCTTCATAGCCTCCATGTTAGTAAGGTTTCAGGATAATGACTTATTCATTTGGCCCAATGCACATCAGCATTACCCTTGGTGCCGCTACAATACATAGAGTAAATGTAAAGTCAAACTATGTTATGAAGTGCAGACTTGAAAAAAACAGCCCAAAGCCTTCCAAGCCTGCATCAGAGTAATTTGTTAATTTATCTGACAGGGTAATTCATCTTAAAAGGAACCCTCGATAAACTCACTCCTTAGACGTGCGATGGATGTTAATGTTGAAGCAGAGTGTTTTCTTTAGTCACAGATCACATGCTTCTCGGTGAGCCTACCGAGGAGCCATTATATTCACATCAAGTACAGCACAAATCTTTATTTAAAGGTCAGCGCTCAGTCAGGTTTGGCTGCTGCTTCCAATGGCTGCGATGGATTCGTGGGCGCCACTAAGCAGCGAGTGATTCACAACTCTCGCATCATTGTCTCCATCTGTGACGACATTCACCCATCTGTAGGCGACAGAGGGCCGCACACCCTGACACCTTCTCAAAACTCCAAAAATTTACACAACACACAAGAAAATTATCTTGAGAAAATAAAATGTATTTGTATGATAAGGCTTTATTCAATAGAAAAAGAAAAAAACACATACCTGTAGTCTTTTGATTTATCATTTTAATGAGGAAAGTGGATTTGCTGAAGGAATATTGTTCCCTCAAAAAGTGGGTGGATGCCCCTGGATGACGGTGATGATCAAATGTTTGACACATTAACAGAGCCAGCCTGCACAGTTCCTATGTGACTCTTGAACACCTGATTATTGGTTCCACAGAAGTGGAGCTGCCACTCTACTGGGGCTCAGTCAGCTCCAGCCAGGTGAGTGCTGGTTGTTCACAACAAATGCGAATTGCGCGTAGTAAAATGTGAGTTTAGTCGCTTGACTCGCTAAATTCACTTCACAACAGGGTCGTGTGATGGGCTTCTGCCAGGCGAGTTGTCTTCCGGTCATGTTGCAAAATGGTTGAGATGAATTTTTGTCAAGAGAGTAGGGTTATGGCTGTTTTCTCGTTGATACAATAAAACAACACCGGTCCAATCACACATAACTTTTTTGTTTTCTTACGTTACTATTGTGGTTTGCAATAAAATATAATAAGAATGAACAAATGTTAAGCACAAGTATTATAGTCTTAAATACTGAACATTATAAACTTCTATTACATTATGATAAAATAAGTCTGAAATATGGAAATGTTTTTGTGACAAATATAAATCATAATGACTTTGTGCACAAACATATCAAAACCTTTGGTATATATAAAACATTTATTTAAAAAAAATATATGGAAATACAAATATGAAACTATACACAAAACTTAATGCACTATTTACAAGTAGGAATAAAATAATCTTGCTTGGAAGAGTGAAGCGTGAGGGCATAAGTGAAGGAGAGGAGAACAAAGAGAGTCAGGTTTATTCCCTGCAATCACAGCTGCCTCATTTTAAAAACTATATGTTGGGTTCCAAATGAAGCAGAACTGGGCTGCTTTTATAAATTAATGTATGTATTTGATATTTGACAAAATCTTTCTTCCAAGACAACTTCTGCAGAGAAGGGACAGACTCAAGAGAAGATCTCATCCTATGAACATGGAGCTGGAGCTACAGCGTCTGTTTGAAGAGCTTCTGAATAGGGTCTTCTCTGGGGTTTTTGGGGTCTTCTTTGGGGGTTGAAATTAAATCAGTTTTTCCAGATGAAAAGTGGAAGTTCATCCATAAATTGCATAAGATTAGTGCTGAGCACAAACCCTTACTGCAGAATCACCGACCTGAATTCTGAACCTATTTTTGTTTAAGTCAGTAATTTATGAACTTGACCTCACCTCAACAGCACAGCCTTATCTTCGAGAGTTTGAAATGACACAATGTAAGAGGTTATGAGGGCTTACTGTAAATCATATATCATATCATATGATATTTATAACACAGTGATATATTGTACTATTGCCTGTTCACACCTGTGTGCACAGCAGCAGATGTCGATGGGGAAGCACCTCGAACCTCTTCTCCACAGTCCCACTCGTCTCTGGACCGATGGGTGACAAAGCTCGGGCAGAATCCAATCTTCTTTCCTGAGTCTTCTCGGTGAGTAGAAGCTCATTTAAGTCTATCTCAGGCTGAGAGAGAAGAAGGGAGAGCGTTGGGCGAGAGGGTTTTTATAGCCCCTGAGGTTGTGCCAGGACGTTGGCAAGATTGATGAGTGCTTTGATCTGTCTCAGAGGGCTGACAGAGAGGTAACCATAAGCAGAGCCCGTAGGTGGGCGAAGCACACACAAAGAATAACTTTGTCCTTTTTTGGATTTCTGCCTTTATGGTCCGCCTCCACTTGTTACGTTGTAAGCACATCACTAGTAGAGCAAGCTCCTGATTGGTTAGCTCAAATATTTGCCAAAGTTCATATTTTTTAACTTGCACAATTTGTGCAGCGTGATTTGCATCTAAATGCGTTTTTTTTTTTTTTTGGTAAATGTGTGTAGTAGATCTCCAGTGGAGCTAGATAGATTAATAGATATATAAAGATAGATAGATGAATATGTATGTCAACCTGTAAAACTTTTGTCAGTCCAGAAACCAAGGGTACCACACCTGTCAATATCTGCACCTATTTGATTTTTAGATCAATAACTCTGTGAGGTGCCAATCATTTGGAAGTAAATCGATTAAAAAGCCACAGTGAGTTAATCACAATTAGTGCCAGTCACAGTGTGGTAAATTTCTCAAGTTAATGTTTGTTCAGGCTAATTGCTAATCATAATCATGCTTACACAGTCAGCCTGATTGATGAGTGATGCAGGGTACGTATTTATTTTCTCTTGTTGAGGGTTTTCTTTAGAGCAAAAACAATGTATGTCCACAAAACGCAAACTGTTTTTACTGCTTCTGTTCTGTCCAAAACGTATGAAGGGGCAACACCTGCTAATGTCATGTTAAATTGCCTCACATGCATAATTCATTTTATCACTTAAGCAACATTTCACTTAACTTGTTTAAGAATGTCACAAAAAAAAGAAATGTTTCGCAAGCAATGGTTTGTTTAAAGTTCAGTTCAAATATAATCCTGTCTGTATGAAAGATGTTGACCCTCCTTTCCTCCTCCAGCTGTCTATGTGTCACAAAAAAAGATTAACACAAAATGATAAATTTATGAACATTATCTATCCCATTTTTCATCTGAGATCTCTAGATTCAAATGTCCAAAAGTACAAATTTACATCAACAATGTCTATGTTAAGAAGTCATCGGATGCATGTTGAAAAGAATAAGCCAGAAGAATATGAAAAGATCAAATTGAAGTTGACACGCTCTGTGAAGGCATGTGTGGAAGCCAGTGTAGACATATGCATGAGGGCAGGAAGCACACTGCAAACACTAAATAAATCTAATGTAAGTTATTGCAAACAACAACAAAGACATACTCACTTAAAAATAACAAAGGGTTATTGCTTCCAGCTGTTAATTACATGTGCAAACTAACTCATTTTTTTAGTGATGACAAATGTCTGAGGGTGTGCAGTTCACTGAAGCATGTCACACAAAACAATAACTCTTAAGCCCGCTCTGTTTAAGAGCAATAACTCTTAAACCACTGCAACAAAGTAGACTATTTAAACGTGACATTTTTCCACACCGTTCCCCGCTTGCATCTGACTAATAGCCAGATGGGATAAAACATGCAGCTTCTGCAGGAAGCCAGCAGAAAGTGTGCCGCGAATATCAATTCATCAATTGGTGTTGATGCACACATAAGCCAACTGGGTAAGACACGTACAGTGGCTTTCCCAATAGGATAAATGCAAAAACATAAAATTAACATATGGTAAAGCAAGTCCAGTGTTAGTCATTGCAACACGTTTTTGTGTAAATTTATTTATTTACAGGGAACTTATGAAAAATTGGTAATGATGAATACAGTGAAGGTATTGTGCATGAAAGATTGTAACAATCCAAGTGATTTTTGTTTTTTGTCAAAGATAGGACTTGAACTTGTTTTGTAGCCACACTGTAGACACATACAGAAACCACTTAGAATAAATCTTAGGAGAAATCTTGCAGTAGGTTTTAACCAGCCTAAAATTTTTGACAGGTTTTAAGAAGTTTAACTTTTCTGGTTATAGAAGTGCAGTGCAGCACACTGAGCAAATGATGCTCAGACACTCTTTTGTACTGAACGCAAAACACAAACGGTAAACACAAAGTTCAAAGTTCAAAGTTTCTTTATTGTCCCTCTTGGTGAAGTTCATTTTGCAGCATCATGCTCCTTAAAAAAACATTGAACATAGAAATACACATCAACAACTTAAGAGCAGGATTGGCATTGGAAATCACTAAAAACCCAGAGATAAAAAGTGCAAAAATAGAATTAAAAACATGAATAAATACAATGTGCAAACAGGCAGTTATTATTGTGCAAATGATTGCAAAGTGCTAGGTGCCATTTAAGTGCTTCACAGCTGTCGGTAAAAACAACATGTTTTAGCCCTACAGCCCAGAGCTCTGTAGCGCCGCCAAGAGGGCACCTGAACACACCTGAAGATTAGGTTCTACACTCTTGACGCTTCACCAAAACCATCTCTAAGTGTATTATGAGGCTATCTTCACTTTGAGTCTGCAGATAGCATTTTGGAATGTGTGCTGATCTGTATCTGCAGCAATATGCATCAACATGATCATTGATTCTGTCTATTGCTACCTCTCACTTCTCATTAAGTTTCTGACATCCATCAAAAAGTAGAGCTCCTCTCATGAGTGGCAGTAAGAGATCGCAATGGGATGCTTTAATGCACCAGAGAGTTCTGTGGGAAACTGCTTTTGCACAGCAGCATTGATTATATTTGAAAGAATCTAAAAAAATGACCTGTTTGTTTAAGAAGCAGATGTGTTGTTGGATGTTGCAGGGGGTGTGAGACTAAAGGGCTTATCATCCACCACACTGAGCATATGATGCTGGAGGACACAGTTAGCCACATTTGTGATTAAAACAATATATTTTGAGGTGTAAGACTGGAAAATGATGAGTCTAATTGGGCAAAAAGAAAATGATGCTTGATAATCTAATAAAGATATTTTTAGGGTTGTAATTGAGGGCCATTTCCCCGTGTTATTCAGAGTGTAGATTTTCAGCTGCTGGTCTAAAAGGAACCATGAATTTGGCAGGCCACACGGCTAGCTCTGCTTTCTTTTTAAAATGAAATGTAGACACAAGCAAAAGATTGGATAAAGAACAACATATAACTATTGTATACAGACTGATAAATAACCGGGTTATCAATATATGGTAACCACATGCATAAATGTATACATCTGCATACATCAGTCATTAAAAAGTCCTCCTCCACAACCCTACTTCTCAGTGCTTGTTTCTGTTACAGTTCTGGGCTCTTTTCACAAGGTCCAAATATTGTATATATTTTGTTTGCTCACCTTTTTTACTGTCCTGCCCCTAAATCGTCCTACTTCTCTCTCCGTCTGGTTGATGTAGTGAGCTGTCCGGCATTGATGGTAAAATTTCCCATGTTGCACATTCAGCATTTTGTAGAAGATTTTGAAGATCAGCTGTTCCTCTGGGTTATAGATCACAAAGATCACTGTGTATGGCTTTGTCAGGTTTAAGCAACTAATGCAATGAGGGCATCTTAAATGTTTTAAAAAAGAGGCAGTCAGATTACATTGTTTAGCAAAATCTTGAATGTGGTATGTCTTAACTATTTTACACAGCAGTGCATGTACAGTTGTGCTCATAGGTTTACATACCCTGGCAGAATTTGTGATTGTTTGGCCATTTTTCAAAGATTATGAAAGATAACTTTTTTTTCACACATAGTTAGTGGTTTGGGTGAAGCCATTTATTGTCAAACAACTATGTTTACTCTTTTAAAATCATAATGCCAACAGAAACTACCCAAATGACCCTAATCAAAAGTTTATATAGCCTGGTTATTTTGGCCACTACAAATACATGACTCTCTGAAAAAAAGTGGTGTGGCTGGTTTAAGATGGACAATAAAGAGGCACTTGAAGAAAAATGGGCTGCATGGTTGAAAAAAGCCATTACTACTCAATGGCCACAAAGCAGTACCGCTTACAATACACCAAACTGAGACAGGCCTCAAAACTTCTGGAACAAAGTCATTTGAAATGATGAGACCAAAATTTAACTTTTTGGCCACAATCATGAACGTTACATTTGGAGAGGAGGCCTAAGATGAGAGGTACATCATTCCTAATGTGAAACACGGAGGTGGATCTGATGTTTTGGAGATGTGTGAGCTACAAAGGCACAGGAAACTTGGTTAAAATTAATGTCAAGATGAATTCAGCATGTTATCAGAAAATACTGGAGGAAAGCTGGGCAGGGGACGTACTTGGACGTTCCAACATGACAATGATCCAAAGAACAAGGCAAAGTCGACCTGTCATTGGCTACAGCAGCATAAAGTGAAGGTTTTGGACTGGCCTCAGTCTCCTGACCTCAATATTATTGAGCCACTCTGAGGAGATCTCAAACGTGCAGTTCATGCAAGACAGGCAAGAATTTACAGGATTTCCTTTAAGCTGTTGATGTTAAAGGTGACAATACACGGTATTTCGAACTGAGGTATGTAAACTTTTGTTCAGGGTCATTTGGGTAGTTTCTGTTGTCATTATGATTTAAAAAAGTAAACACAATTGTTTTAGAATAAATGGCTTCACCCAAACACCCAACCACTAACTATGAGTGACAGAAATGTTTTTGTGTTATCATTCATATTTTCTGAAAAATGACAAACAAATCACAAATTCTGCCAGGGTATGTAAACTTATGAGCACAACTGTATATACTCAACTATAGAATAGGGTCTCCTTGTTGGAGAAAACAGTTGTAGGTCAGAACTGCAGGCAACAGGCAACGTGCTCAATTTTCTGAATCCATCAGGGACAACCTCCAGCCAGGAATAGCCGCTGTCTGTCGAGAACCTACACATTTTCTATCTTAGCATTGTTGTGTTACAAAGTGAAAAAAGGTACACGCTACAATGCACTCAGAAAGAGAGAGCTCATTTATCCCTAGATACCAAATTGTGATAAACTCAGGCTTGTTCCAGCAAAGAGAAAAAAATAAACCCACTAAGGAAAACCCATTTTAAACAAAGATAACAGAAACAAAAACCACATGAAATCCAAGAGGCCCATGAAATATTAATGTTCCATCTTATGTGTTCCCACAATTATCTCCGCCTCATTATCTCCACATTGTGTAAATGGATTGTCAATAAAGGATATTGTTACACTTTGCTTCCCTTTTTTCAGTTTTCTGTTGTGCTTTACTGAGCTTAAGTTTGAAACATTATTGACTTTATGGACTAAATATAGTCCATAATGGACTAAATAGCTCTAATCTATGAGCTATGTTTACTGTATTTGATTACATTAATGAATGTGTGTATCATTGAAACACATTTCATTGAATAAAAAGCGTGTTTAACGTGGAAAATGTGAACTGAAATGAGCCCCAAAACCACACAGTTCTAGAAACTGAACAGCAAAGATAAACTGAAAAAGGGAGAAAGTTTTTATTTGAAGTTCACTTTGGTTGAGGAGCTTTTTTGTCTTTAATTGTCCTGACAAAAACATGGGGTGTAAACTTGAGTCTCCTCTGCCCGCTTGCATTAACTAAATCCTAAAATTAGACCTGTGTCTGTTTGCGAGGGCGAATAGTCGACTCAAACATGTCATGGTGTCCATCTGTGTGACTGTACTTTTGAGATATTCCTCCCACTCTTCTTCACAGATGATGAGCAAACTGTGACTGCCATCATCAGTTTAGCTCTTCAAAATAAACAAGGCAGCTTATAAATACCTCTACATTTTTGTTTTGTGTGTCATGTTGCTAATTCCCTTGTGTTATTAGGGGATTACCATTCTCCTGCAGGGTTCTCACAAAAGCTAATGTGTGAACTTATTTACACTTTATTTAGGGTTGAGTGCAGTAACCTAAAGCATCAAAACAAGTTCTAAATCCTGCATTTCTGCCCTAAACGTGGAAAAATCTAACAGTTGTAAAACCAGCCATGGGTAGCCAAAGTAATCTCCTTTGGAAACCTATTTAATCCTATATAGATTTACACTACATTGTCGAAATGTGTCCAAACATTCACCGTACATTTTTATTAAGCCTCATGAGTGGGAACAAAGTAATGAGATTTGTGACTGCAGTGATTTTTATATTGATTCATATAGTAACAGGAGGCGGCTTAGATTCATAGGGCAGTGACCTCAAGGTGAGAAACGTCTACCACATGCTTTTTCTGCTTCACCAAGATGTCAAATATTCTCATGTGAACAATATGATGAAATCCCTTTTCATGTGCTTTCCCCATGGCCCAGATGTTTGAAGGTTTTTTAATGTCTTATGTATATCTTTGATGTGTGTAGACGTGATTGATCTGCCGTAGGTCAAAGAGTGATGTAAGATGTTTATTCATTGCCAAGCTTTACTACTACATAATGGTGAAACCGAATCAGATAGATGCTGTTATCCTCAGCTCGCTCCTCATAGGTTCCTCCTTATTAATCTTTTATTCCCTCCTATATTCTTACTGAAGCCTTTCCCATTCATGTCTATCTGTTTTCTGCCTACTTCTGCTGCAAGGGAAGTAATAACACTCCAACTTCGACAAAAGCAATAGCCCAGTTTGTAAAAAAAATCTTTAGCTACAGCTACTGTGTAAATGATAAATGCTGTAATTACACTAGGGTCTTGGGATGTATATTTAAGCTATGACACTGAAATGAAGCTGTGTCATTAGCGCCTGAAGTGATTTAACTTGCTTCCGTCGCAAGAAACTTGGTGGATTCTTACACCAGTTTGATTTGAAACAATCCAATTTTATAGTTTGTAAGTCAATTTTGTTGTGGATTTTCTCCTTTTGTATTATATCTAGGTGATTATTTCTGTGTACAGATGAGGGGAGCCCTGTGTCAAAGCTGCTCAGAGAACTCAGCCTTCAGGGGCAGTAGCTCAGTGTAGCGAGGTCGTCCTTCAACTGGAAGGAAGGTGGTTCGATTCCCACTCTCCCCACAGTTCATACTGTCGTTGTGTCCTTGGGCAAGACACTTAACCCACCTTGCCTCCAGTGGCTGTAACACTGGTAATTACTGTATAACAATGTAAGTTGCTTTGGATAAAAGCGTTGCTAAATGAATAAATGTAAATGTAAAATAAGTTTGACATAGACCTGGAGTCTATGAATTGGAGTTTGCCCTTAGAAATACTTATTTATTTCATTTACTTGTTTAATACTGTATTTTCTGTCATTGTCAACAAAACATATCTTTGAGAAGTGATTGTAATAAATTGTATAATGTACCCACATGAACAACCTATTTTGAACCCTTTCTGTGTTGTGCATTTGAGTCTTGTGGCACACACTACAATTGAATTTGACTTTGTTGCAGTGGAGCAATTTCAATTCATTTTCTGTAATGATTTTTGACCTGCCGTTGTTGTTCCTCCTACAAAAGCGTTCAAATCCACGACTTCCTGTGGGCTTTGAGGTATCAACAGAAAATAAGAGCTTTTCTCTCCATCCAGACATTAGCTGCTCTCCAGTACATGAGCACATTTCCTGCTGATACACTGCACATGACTTCCTTTACTCTGGATTGTGCTTAGCGCCACAAACATAACAAATGTAGATGTTTTTGTTGACAGTCCTGCTGTTGTGTCCGAGAAACATTTGCTTAAAGAAAATCCGAAGCAGCTGCACTCCACACATTTATGCAAATGTACAATGATCTCCGATGGGTCATACTTCACCAACTGCTGTGAGAAAAAAAAAGTGAGTCATCTAAAGATCATTTAGAATGTAGGCTTAATTTAGGACTTAGTAACACTCTCATTACAGCTGAAATATCATAACTACTGAGAACAATTACAGTTTTATGAAAGTGCTTGTCCAGGTTACTCTGAACCCTGTTGCACCATCACATCCATCAAACCGTTATTGTCCTCTTGTGTTGTCCAGCTGCTCTTGAACTCTGCTGCTGTCCATCCTATTTATTATTGAGATTTACAATTTATTAAACCTCTTCAGCTGGCTACAGGAGTCACAACACAATATGATTTTAGAGGCTACAAAAGATACAACAAAAACACATTTTTATTACTAGGGTCCTGTTTGGTAAGGGCTACACTGCCTTATCAGTTTACAGCGCTTTTTGCCTGCGGGTTATTGTCATTACCCTGTCATGTCGTATTTTGGCATTGCCTTTGTGTGCGTGTGTGCGTGTGCGTGTGTGCGTGCGTGTGTGTGTGTGTGTGTGTGTGTGCGTGTGTGTGTGTGTGTGTGTGTGTGTGTGTGTGCGTGTGTGTGCGTGTGTGTGTGTGTTTGGTCCGTACCCTGCGCGCCACCTCTCCGTCGCTGCGCGTGCACGACAGTCCGCAAAGCCGCTGCCGCCGATTGTCGAGCGCGCAGAACCGTCTCCAAACTTTGCTGAGCTGATGAGCTGTTCGCTGGGGAAGCGACCAAAACAACTTCGATTCAAGATAAAAAGGGTCTTCACTTGTTTATTGCGCATTTTAGGCTACTGACCAGGCACGTGCTTTCATTTGGTCTAATTCAGGTGAGTGACCTGCCAGTTTCTTATAGATGACACGTTTGTTTACATGCTGTAATTGATAGAAGTGTCAAAGACCGCTATTGAAGTTTTTTGCGGTTTTAATTCAATTTTGTGGCATTTTACGTTTTGTAGACTTAAATGCGTTTGTTTTTCGTGCGTAATCAGACTTATTGCCACAAGTCCCGAACTGACATTTAGGTGTTTTGCATTGGCACGAACAGGTGTATCAGCGATGGAAGGAACCCCTGTTGAAATCTACAAAGAGGAGAGTAGGTGCGTGTCGGCGCTGCTGGAGGACTGTCCAGTCAACGCGTCTTCGTCTTGGGCGCCCGGATACACCGAGAGCCGCAACGTAACGCACGACGAGGGCTGGGAACAGGAGAGCATGTCCCCAATCATTCCCATCATCACCGCCGTGTACTCCGTGGTGTTCGTGGTGGGGCTCCTCGGCAATTGTCTCGTCATGTACGTCATTATCAGGTCAGGATAATTTGATGTATTCTGCGTAATACTGTATATGACAAATGGGTGTATAGAGCTGTCCATTAACTCTTGTGGTTAAAGTAAAAAGTTATTATAATAAAAGCATCTATCGCTGCATTTTTAAACTGTTCTGACTAGCTGTTGTCTTTGGTGTTAAGAAGTCATATATATACAAATACAATCTTACAAATTTTTCAATGCTTTAGTCCATTAGGCCATTAAATAAAAGGTATGGCAGTTTGAGGAATTCTGCCTCCAGTTTCAAAAGTGTTCCAAAACTTTCATGAATTGAGGTTCAAATACTCCACAAAATAATACCAAAATTCTAAAGAACCATATTTGCCCTGGTTGGACACAATATTAATTATTTTGAACCAGAAGTGCTACATCAAATTGGAAAGGCTCCTTGCAGCTTATTGGCCGTTATTTATTGGAGCTTTAGAGACACCAGTCTTGTTGATGAATTGCAAAAAGCAGAAGTGGCATCCTGAAGGCTCTAGTCCACAGACACCTATTACCTCAGATCAATTGCGTCGCCTGTCACTGGACGCCAATTTTATCACCTCACTACTAAAAAGGACTACATTATCTGGTTTAGTGGCTCCGCAGAGGGTGATTCAGCTGACCAGAGAGATGGCTTTTTGAGGATTTAGCGTAAACAAGTTTCAGCACATCACCTCTTAAAAGAATGCACCTTTCATTACAGCTTTAGACTAATTAATGCTTGATGGCAAAGGTGAGAGACACATGTTGAGATGCTAGTTTAGATGGTAGAAAATGTATAGTTACAAGATATTTCCAAGTTAGTGTAAAAAGAGAGTAAAGATGGAGTATACATTGCTATGGTGGACAAGATACTAATATTTGATACTAATATCAATACATTGATATGTTGATCTGTATGGCTGAATTTTATGTTTCATTAAATTATTTATTGTATGATATATGCAGCAGGAACTTTGTGTATTTGCAATAGTTAGTTAGTGGTTGGGTGCACGTGGCTAGCCTGGTTCTACCAGACTCTCGTACATTTCATTTGTACAGAGAGTCTGGCCTCGCTCCATTGACAAGCGTTTACTTCCTTGTATGCGGGAACTCTGTTGAAGTTTAAAACTATTGGATCTGCCCAGAGTCACTCAGGATCTGCCATAGCCAATCGCTAACGTGTGGTCGTGACGTCTGGCATGCACCGAAACCGACCGGAAACAACAAGTCACTCCCTCTGTTCGCTGATTGGTCCTACAAAAAATTGATTTCTGGAAACCTAAGAATATACAGCGATCCCAGACTAAGTACTAAAGCGAAATGAAATTGAGCGGAAGTACGTAGGAGGGCGGAGCCAGGCTAGCACGTGGCAGAATGGTTAGCACTCCTGCCTTACAGCAAGAAGGTTGTGAGTTCAAAACCTGGCCGACTCAAATATTCTCGGCCGTCTCAGGTCTTTCTGTGAGGAGTCTGCATGTCCTCCACGTGTTACCGTGGGTTCTCTCCGGGTACTCCGGCTTCCTCCCACCGTCCAAAAACATGTATGTACAGGTTAATTGGCAACTCTAAAGTGTCCCTAGTGAATGAATGTGAGAGTGAATGGTTGTCAGTCAATGTTTGTCTCTATATGTCAGCCCTGTGACTAACTGGAAAACAACAGTGGGTTTGCTGGCTGTATTATCTTCTTTTAAGCCAATATTGTAATTAAGATGTAAGAGGGACCCCAATGTCACCCCAAGGAAAAATAAATAAATAATCCGTAGCACCAATCCGTTCTCTTATTTTATAAACCGTACCCACAAGTTCAGAATTCGTGCTCTCAGACAGTGTTGTAGTCGAGTCACCAGTTTTTGAGTCCAAGTCACTTTCAAGTCTTCAGTGTTCAAGTCCGAGTCCAAGTTACCAAAGTCCAAGTCCAAGTCCGAGTTATCCAAAAAATTTCAAGTCATGTCCGAGTCGAGTCATCTTTAGTTAAATTGCAAGTCACTAAAGAAAAGTCCAAGTTGAGTCCAAGTCAAGTCCAAGTCACCAAAGTGAGTTACAAATCTAAAAACTGTGGGAGCCAAACTGACACAGTGATTAAGATTTTAGTTTTGTATAAGCCTTTTTTATTAAACACATTTAATGGAGTTTTGATTGTGGCATTACAATAAAGGCTGTAGCCTAAATAGGCCTATATTTGTTATGTATTTATTTAGGCTCAACTTCTGGGTTACATTTAGGGGCTGAGAGTTAAATAAGATTGCTTCGACCGGCAACAGGCAGAGTTTGTGTGATGTTGTTGCTGAGCGTGACTTACGAGTCCTTTGGGCTCAAGTCCGAGTCTAAGTCCGAGTCACCAGTTAACAAGTCCGAGTTGAGTCACAAGTCCTTGTGTCTGAGAATAAACAAGTCCAAGTTCAAGTCCGAGCCATAAAAAGGCAAGTCTAAGTCTGAGTTGAGTCATTGAGGCTTACCCTCGAGTCGAGTCACAAGTCACAAAAATAAGCCTGATTACTCGCCTCGAGTACCGAGTCCAGGAGTACTCCATCTCTGCTCTCAGATTTATAAACCGTGTCCATGAGTTTGTCACTTGTGCTCTCAGATTTATAAACTGTACTCACGAAATTGAAGCCCCTCTCATTTATGCTGAACAGAGCAGGCTCCCAGGTTACGTTGTTAACTAATTATTAAGGGTGAGATCAACAACATTAAGCTGAACAATTTTGCAAATGCACAAGATGCCACTCAATCCTGCACAGTGCTGAAAATATGTGCTTTAATCCCTAAGTCCATGTAAAAGACAAAAACATCCATTTAAACAAGTGCATATAATATACAAGCAGACTTAAATCACTTTAATGTTGATAGATTAGCAGTGAGTCAGAAAAATTACATTACAAATTAAAAGATGCAGTGTAGACTAATAATATATTATTCATAATGAGAGGAGATGTGAGGTATTTTCTCTAAAGCCAATGCCACAGCAAAGGAAAATGTAAATGGATGTTAATTTGCTTCTCCTGTGGTCTAACCTTATGTCGTGTGCACATTTAACAGGTATACTAAAATGAAGACAGCGACCAACATATACATTTTCAACCTAGCCCTGGCTGATGCCCTGGTCACCACCACCATGCCTTTCCAGAGCACGGACTACATGCTAAACTCGTGGCCCTTCGGTGAGGTGGTGTGCAAAGTGTTCATTGCCATCGACTACTACAACATGTTCACCAGTATCTTCACGCTCACCATGATGAGTGTGGACCGATACGTGGCCGTGTGCCATCCCGTCAAAGCCTTGGACTTCCGCACTCCTGTCAAAGCCAAGATGATCAACGTGTGCATCTGGATCTTGTCCTCAGCTGCAGGGATACCTGCTTTTGTTCTGGGAGGGACACAAACAAACAGTGGTGAGCATAGGCTGATTTTATGCGTGTAAAGTTTTGTTAACTTAAATATTAGAATGTAATATTGGAAGGGAACTTGGTGAATCCATGGCTAACTTTTTTAAAAGCATAAATTTATTAATAATAATAATAATCAACACCATCTGTCAGTGCCTTCCATTAGCCCTGCACCCTGCACCATCCAAGCTGAATATAAATTATGATTCAAATTCTAGTTTAGGGCAAATTGTTCCTTTTTGAGTGCATATTAGTCTTGCTCTAAGAACTGACAGAGTGCAGTGTAATTTCTTTCTCCTCGAAGTTCACACTAATTTCACCTTGTCTCCCATTTCTCTTTCTGCAGACATAACTGAGTGTGCCTTACAGTTTCCGGAGCCGTATGTGTACTGGGACACTCTGATGAAAGTGTGCGTGTTCGTCTTTGCTTTCGTCGTCCCTGTGCTCATTATCACTGTGTGTTACTCCCTGATGGTGCTGAGGTTGAAGAGTGTCCGAATGTTGTCGGGCTCACGGGAGAAGGATCGCAATCTGCGCCGCATCACCCGACTGGTGGTGGTCGTGGTGGCGGTCTTTGTGGTCTGCTGGACACCCATTCACATATTCATTTTGGTGAAGGCTTTAGTGAGCGTGCCAGAAACCACTGCCATCATGGCTGCTTACTTCTTCTGTGTGGCATTGGGCTACACCAACAGCAGTCTTAACCCTGTCCTCTATGCGTTTCTGGATGAGAACTTTAAGCGCTGCTTCAAAGACTTCTGCCTCTCTGCAAAGTTGAAGGGAGATAAAGTGTCAGGGAGCAAGAAGGCCCTCAGCACAGTGCGCGAGATCCCTGTGCCCCTGGAGAACCCAGACGGGACTAGTAAGCCCACATGACTAGCAGTGGAACTGTCTTCTATTTCCCACATCGGAAAAGAAGATTCGAATGACCTAGGCCTGACCCATGTCACATCAGCAATGTAGACTATTATTAAAGCTTAGTATTTGTGATGATCATTCGAAGATGAGCACAAGCCAACAGACATGGATGAGCTTTATACTTTTCAGAACAAAATAGTTTTCTAAATAAAATTTAGAAAACAAAAATAAAGTAAAGTAAAATAAAGTAATTCTGCTTATTGATCCAAAGCAGTCTTATGAATTGAATATAATTAAATTTGTAGACATTCTGTGCCAAACACTCTATTTAAGGTCACTTTCATTATACTAACTCTCTATTAAAGTCCTACTTGCCAGAAGTGCCTTTAACAGTCCAGGAAAACAATGTGAATGATGACTCTTTGCTTTGGTGAAGCAGCACCTTCAGTGTCTGTTCAGAATATTATATGTTTACACACAACATGTCAGTGACAGCTGTATGAACCACTGAAAATATGTGTCTAAACTCTCCTCAGAAGAGTTTGTGTGGTGCTGCTCGACCACTGGGTCTACTAATGGACTCATCGCTGACCTTTAGGTTATTGGGAGTTTTAGTGCAATTATATGAAAATCCTGGATTTCAATGTGCATTTAAATTTGACAGAGGGCTCTGTATCAACTTTGATTCTGGAGTTGTGTCCAGTTTGATAAGTTATAGTTCAATTACATGTGATGTTTTAGCATAATATACTGTATAAATCTGGCTCTGTTGCCAAAATGCGTGTGCTTTTATTGTAGAGGAAAAAAGTACAATCAGAAAACACTACATGTTTAAGCATGTTTAGTGTACTGTATATAGTAATATCTGACTGTGCAGAAAAAAACTTTTTTGAAACAGTTATAAAATATAAAATAGTACATAACTGCATATATTGCATTTAGCATGTGAAAAAAAATGCTATGGTAAAGGAATATCTGCAGTCTTTATGCTTTATTGGTTGTGCTGTTAACTATTTTGAATGTATTGCATATGTACCTTTATGATTAGCTTGAATAAACTCATTTGTCCCACCTTCTAGCTCATTTAGTAATAAACTGAGAAACCAGCTAATACTTTTTGTACACCTTCATGCACTGAAGTCCTTGTCAGTTCGGTGTACTTCTAGCTGCAATGTGTAACTTTATTGTATTGATGGTCAGGAATAGTCATTTTTTGTTCATTGGCTATGCAGGCTACTCATTTCTTAAATTGAGTACAAATTATGAAATTCATTTGATAAATGGAATTTTAGCTCAACACTAGATACGGTTGTGTTTCACTTGACCGACAATTAAACAGAAGAAAGCAGCACTTCATAATCAAAAGCTTATCACATTTATTATAGTGTAAGACAGCAGCTCCCCCTAGAGGAGACACACAAAAACACAAAGTTGATCACTTCAGTTAGCATTTTTTGTTCATTCAATATTTCTTGCGCCGTCACACAATATTATTAATAACAGATATTTTTCGGTGTATTAATTAATCAGTTAGTAGGTAAGCAAAAATGCTGTAAAGTAAATAATAAAAATAAACGTGTTTTGACGCGTTAAGCAAAGATCATGTGACTCGCCTGACGTCATCTCAGTTTCTTCCGGGTGTTTGCCTTCAGCTGCTGAGGGTGGATCGTCTCAACCAAACAATTTCGCGTTTTTACCGTTTAAGCCTTTGATTTCACAAAATGAATCGTATATTTGGCAAAGGGAAAGCCAAGGGGCCCCCACCCAACCTCAATGACTGTATAGGAAGCGTAAGTATAACCCTTCAATAACTTTTTGAAAGATTTGTTTTAGTGCCGTGAACAAAGGTGGATTGTTATTCGTCCCAGTGCTACCTAAGTTAATAAACAGAAACAAGTTTGTCAATGGCAAAAATTAACCACGTTTAACGGAATAATTACTTAAATAACAAGTAAATAATCCTATTGACCAAAACATTAGGTCTGAAATGTTTTGTTTTTTTTACAAACACATATCAACAAATGGCGTGATTAGCAAAACAATGGTTTTGGCTGTTGGCAGGTTTTGAATCAGCTGAACACTGTGTCATATTTTGAAGCTATTTAAAGTGCGAAATTCGTGCCTTTCACTGACTCCAATTGCTGCTACTAACCTGTTTAACTAGTTCTGTGGCACCCTACAGCTTTTGTTGGCTCAGTTGACAGAAACTGATAATCTAATTGTACAGAGCTTTAGTGTATAGAAATGCTTAATCACCTGTTTATATCACAATAAAATCAATGTATCATGTTTACCTCCACGTTTTATTTTAGGTGGATTCTCGAGCGGAGTCTGTTGACAAGAAAATAGCCAGACTAGATGCTGAGCTTATGAAGTACAAGGAGCAGATGAAGAAAATGAGAGAAGGACCTGCAAAGGTAAAAGGATGCTGCAGTGCTTTTATATATATATATATATATATATATATATATATATATATATATATATATTCTTCAAATAAATAAAAAAGACAAAATAGAATAACCCAATTAATACTTTTTTTTAACTTTTAGAATATGGTCAAACAAAAAGCATTGAGAGTTTTGAAGCAGAAAAGAATGTAAGTAGTTTAACATGAGTTTAACATGAGTTTTTCTGTTACTTTAAAAATGAACAATGATTAAACATCCAAATCCTTTTATTTTTTTTTTTAACTTTAGGTATGAAGGACAGCGAGACAACCTCATGCAACAGTCGTTTAACATGGAGCAAGCCAACTACACAATCCAAACCCTGAAAGACACTAAAACCACAGTAAGACATGGAAATATGGCGTACCAGATATGTAAAAAACACATATTTTTCTGTATTAACATAAGTTGCTTGTAGGTTGATGCTATGAAAGGTGGTCTCAAAGAAATGAAGAAAGCATACAAGCATGTGAAAATTGATCAAATTGAGGTAATATTTCAACAAGTGATTTATTTATTTTTTATACAATATTTGTTTTGTTTGCATAGAACAAACTTTTTTTTCTCTTTCACTTCTGCAAAGGATATTCATGACCAGTTGGAAGACATGATGGAAGATGCTAATGAGATTCAGGAAGCCATGGGCCGAAGCTACGGCACGCCTGACATTGATGAGTCTGACCTGGAAGCTGGTCAGTATGAAACCTTTCTGGAAATAATTTCACTGTAGGACTTTAGTTATTCGTACTTGATTCTAGTTTTCTGTTGTGTCCACAGAGCTGGATGCTTTAGGAGATGAGCTATTGTTGGATGAAGACAGCTCCTACCTTGATGAGGCTTCAACAGCTCCTACAATCCCAGAAGGTCTTCCTGGCGACAAGTTGAACAACAGGGTAAAGTTGCAGCACATAGTGTTGTGAACATTACTGTTTTGTTTTCAGAATGTCTTAATGGCCCTTTTGTGTTTCAGGACGGTGTTCTTGTGGATGAGTTCGGCCTTCCCCAGATCCCTGCTTAATTTTAAATGTATGACTGCCTTTTATATATTTATCTAACACTCCAAGCCTTATAACACAGGATTAAAAACCAAAGAAAGGACTTCTGGTAACTTTTTAAAAAGAAAATCTTCCTTATGGTTTAAAATCTTTGAGTTTATTTCATATGACTACATTCATTGGAGTTGGTTTCTTCACTTTGTACATTTTCTGCAGCATGATGTTGCTGAATAAAGTCTATTTTTTAACTGTCTTTAATTTGTGTGATATAAAGAAGCATGTACAGCACAGTAGCAGACATCAGTAATATATATTTTTTAGCTGAAATAAATACATCTAGATCGTCTGAACACATTATTTTGAAGATCTTTGCATCACCAGCTCAGTCTGTAGCTGTGGGGGAAGATCTTCTGGTGCAGGTACTCCACCACACTGGCTTTGTTTCGCAGTTTTTCAAATTCATAGAACGGAATCTGAGGACAATCATTAAAAATTATTAACCATTGTTAGGACTGCAATCTCACAGCTATCATAAAGCATTTGTTTGTCCAACCTGAACCACTTCATATCCAAGAAGCCTCAGGTGCCGTTGTTTTATAGCTTCTTTGCCCAATAGCTGTCTTGTATTTGAAATATATCTCCTTTGTCCGTCAATACAAATAGCTATCCTGGGAAAAGATTCAGTCAGAAATAAGATAAATCAATATTTAATGCAAAAGTACCCAACTATCTCCGGACATCAATGAATGTGCGTCCTGTGTAAAGTCTCCTAAAATTGTTAGAGAACGGTTAAGAGATACTGTGATTGTGAATTTCATGTATGAAAGAAGCTTAATACAAAAACATTTACCTCTTGTATACTTCTTCATTATGACTAGCAGGCAAGACATAACCCTCTTCATCAAGTTTTATCTCCACATCTACAGATTAAAAAGGAATTGGACTTTTAGACAAGAATGTGTAAGAGATATGCGTTTTAGGTGAATTCTGTTACCGAGTGTGTAGCAGTATGGCGTCAAAACTTTGGATCCAAAATAGGAACGTGCGCCGAGCAAATCCACCAGTCCATTTCTCACAGAATTGTACAAATGTGTGTCCACTGGTGTTTCCAGTGAACGTCCAGGTGAAAGGAAGGACTTGATACGGTATTGAGGTAGAAGCCTGGGTCCCTAAAGAGACAAAACATTGTATTAAGACACAGTGAAACTAAAAAGAACCTTGAAATGGCTATTGACATGTACTCTAATTTAGAAATGTGGTCCTTATTATGTGTGTAATTGTATAGACAGTACTTTACCTCATAGAAAGGACATTCCAACTTCACAGTCATGTAAAGCTGAGTCAGCTGAGCAAGAACAAAGCGGTCCATTCCTGAACCCTGCTCTGGAACAGAAAATATTAAAATGCTAATCACAGTTTATAGAATCTTTGAATCTAATAAACAGAGTCATAATAGTTTACCTAGCAGTTGTTGGAGAAAATAACTGCTGAAAACTTTGGAGACAAAGTTGACAGGGAACCTTTCTACCAGGATACAGGAATGAAGCAAGTTGAGCAAAGTGCGAGGGTGGAAGTGTGAAAAACGCGTGTGTATGATTGTTTCAACTTTCCTAAACACATCACCGGCATTTGGTGGGAGGTAACCAAGCTTCCCAAAGGGCATGATTTGCCTGGCCACCTGGCTGGTGGTGTAGTCATCTGCTCTGTACACAAAGCTCTCAGCCACAGCATTGAACACTACTGGAGATAAGATGTTTCTCCGGCCAAAGAACTGCATCACCTTGGTAACCGTCTCTGGGTGGGAGGTGAAAGCCATTGTGGGTATGTACTTCTCCATTGCATCCACAAAGTAATGATCACTGTGACCAAAGTGCATTAGAGCTCCTAGTACAAGTGTAAGCTCCTCATCAGAGAAGTGGGGTACATGTCGTACGGCCTGTTTACACAGACTGATCACAAGGGGCATGGCCTGCGTTTGATTTAGGCTCATAAGCACACCTAGCAGCCCACTGACAGTAGAAGGATCCATACGGGGTGTGACCGTCACAGCATGGGTATGCATGGCATTCAACAGTTCACAGTACTTTCCATCAAAACCTGCGCCTCTTTGTATCAGTTTATATACCGCTCTGAGGTCGGCTAAGCTCCACTGAGCAGGCTTCTGCTTCTGGATTTGAGACATCACCTGCTCTAGCATTACAGAGCCTGGACCCTCTATAGCCAGCATGGCCTGACCCAGATCACACAGCTGCCTTACACTCAAGTACCCCTTGTCCAGCCTCTCCTGACTCTCAGACACCAGCCTAACCATCAATGTACTCCAGGGCTCCAAGTAGAGCCGTGTGCAGGCTAACAGGGCAGATATCAGTCCACCATCTGTGAGCCTTCCTGAGTCTTCTTCCAGTTGTTTGCACAAAGCTCTAATAGTGTCCTTCTCCAGCACTGAAGGGTCCTTAAGACAGTTTACACCTTGCTCCAAGTCAGCTACACGGTGAAGGCATGCTGCGGCCATGGTATCTGACATTATCTCAACAGTGCGCAGGAGTCTGAAGACCTGCTTTGATGAAGAGCTGTGTTTCAGTCGCATATAAAAACCTTCTTCTTCTTCAGCTGTGGGACGGTGCAATTGTGTCAGACAGAACCTCGGAAAAGAATCCTTGTGCAGTCCTACAGAGCTACTGCCGACAAAAAACGGCTCACGGACTGTAGTTGTCAGACACCTCTTTGCCACGTCCAGTCTGAGTTTTCGGCAGCCATGGCTTCGGATGCAGTTGGCGGATGATGTGCAGAGGCAAGCTACACAGAGGAGCTTCTCTGAATGGCTGCTAAAAAGGAACCTTGAGCTGGGACAAACGAGCGTATAACGCAGAATGCCCATCTGTCCCAGCTGCCGAAATCTCTGGAGTAGTTTCAATGCCATGACCCCGGTTAAGAACACACTAGAACTGAAAGAAAGGAAAGAAAACAAATAAACATAACTTGATTTTATAGAAAAGGATTATCGCTGGGCTACACAGACATATCTACCCGAATTGAATTTCCCTTAAAATAACCACAGTGTGGGTTAACAAATCAACCCTGAGGGTTATCTAAACTGTTAGCTTAGCCGCTTAGCTAGCCCACATGACATACTCTTATATCCTTCTATACAATCTATATTATTGTATAGAAGGATAAAAGAGTCCAACCCAAAAATCAAACTATAGAAAGATTACCAAAAAACAAAACACACACAAGTCCTACCAGCAGCAGCAAAAGTTCAAGCAACGCGGCTGAGAGGAAGCTGCTGACCTAACATGGTTTGCCGTACAACAGGACCGTGGTGCGTTCAAGGCACCTCAAACTTTTCTTGAGGACAATGAACTAGTAGCTATTTAACTAAGGTCAATAATGTTTCAATGGAATGTCTGGACATCTTAGCATGCTGTGTTCATGAGGCGGTACATTGACCTAGTAACTTGTTTATTTTTCATGTCAGAAACATAACATTGAGGCTTTTTTAAAACTTCGTATGATAATAAAAAAAAATTAATAGCAGTACGACTTCCAGACGCCAGGAGGCGTTGTAATATTTATCTGGGGATTCTTAGGCTTTTTTTTCCTTTTTGGTTGGTAAGGGTTCCTCAATAAATATTACCCTTGATAAATATAGATAAATACACTTGTATTTTAGAAAGTGTATTATTTATCTATATTTAAGTTCATTTATACAATATATCTGTGAAGGTTCTCAGTCATCCAGGTCTTCATCAATTCTAAGGTCAACTGGTAAGAGAGCTGAGCCTATATCTCTAGAGGGAGGAGTTTACCCTGAAATGAAGTGACTGAAGTACTCGTGACTGTAAAGAAGAGACTACTACAGGACACATCTCTCCAGGACAGGACCAACCTCCCCCCTGCAGTTTACTGGAGATATGTTTGAACACTACTTATTTACAGTTCAGAGGTAACTTGGGGCCTTCAGCCGGAAGGTAGGTGGTTCGGTTCCCACTCTCCCCACTGTTCATACTGTCGTTGTGTCCTTGGGTAAGACACTTAACCCACCTTGCCTCCAGTGGCTGTAACACTGGTAATTACTGGAAGTACAACCACATCAGTCCAGTTTTAACATCTCTACACTGGCTTCCTGTTGCTCAGACTTCAAAACAGCACTGCTGGTTTACAAGTCTCTTAATGGTTTAGCACCAGAATATATATTCTGTAATGCTAGTTGCTTATGAACCTCCTTGGACTTTGAGAACATCTGGGACAGGTCTTATGCTCGTGCCCAGAGTTAGAACTAAACAGGGTGAAGAAGCGTTTAAGTTTCTTGCAGCAAAAACCTGGAACAGCCTCCCAGATGAAGTAAAACAAGCCTCAACTCTAACAATGTTCAAGGGCAGGTTCAAAACCTTCCTCTTTAGCTCTGCCTACACTACAACTTAGTGTTTTTTATCTGCACTCTTCTTTTATAATGTTTTTAATTTTTCTTATGTTTCTTAATCTAAATCTTGTAAATTCACGTAAAGCACTTTGAGTTACCCAGTGTATAAATTGTGCTATATAAATAAAATTGCCTTGCCTTGATCTCCTTAGGCCACACCCTCCTTACACAAGTACACATCACCTGATATGCAATAAATCCAATAAGGATTTAGGGTTTATACAGCAGGAAATACTACATATACAAATAATACAGGAAATTATGGATAAAATATGGTCAAAATAATCACTTGCCTAATAATTGTGCAACTATCGGCAAAATAAATGTGTTTTTATTGAGATAAGAGAGTTATAAGAGAGTTCCCTGCGTTTGCCCGGCACTCCAGCAGAGTCCCATGTTCAGATGTGGCACTTGAGGTAAAATAATTGTCCCCCCTGCCCTAAATGGACTTTCAACAAAACCAAGAGGACACAGAAACCAAACAGACAGGAACCAGGGACAAAACGGAAGGGTGTAGTTATCCCTTATTCGTCTGGTTTATCTGAAAAACTAGAATTTCTAGTTTTTTACAAACACAACATTCCAGTCCACTTTAAACCAGGGAACAAACTGGTTCATCCCAAAGACAAAATCCCCTCTCACAAACAGAGTAATGTAGTTTATGCAGTTCAGTGAAGAGTGCAGTGACAGTTATGTCGGTGAAACTAAACAACAGCGTCACAAGAGGATGTATCAGCACAGAAGAGCCAATCCTGGAGGACCTGAGTCTGCAGTTCACCTCCACCTCAAAGAGAAAGGACATTCCTTTAAGGACAGCAATGTCCAAAGTTTGGCCAGTCAAAGAGCGGGGTGAAGGAAGCCATTTTTGTTAAAATGGGAAAGCCCTCTCTGAACAGAGGAGGTGGCCTCAGATTCATGTTGCCTAGTATTTATAAGTGTTCTTAAACCTAAAACAAAACTGTTTTACTCTCGAATCACAACATCTGAATGGAACAGTGACACTAATGACTCACCTGAGCATTTAACATATCTCACATCAGGAGTCACACTGTCCTTTCAGAGCTAACGACTGAGAAAAACTGAGTCCAGATGCTTTTGCATTAACTTTCTCTTCAGTACAATATACAGTATATTGTATAAATAGGTTAACGCAAAAGCATCAGGACTCAGTTTTCAAAGGGAAGACATTTGTCTACAATTCCAAGAGACTTTATCAATTCTGAGATCAGGTAAAAGAGCTGAGCCTATATCTCTAGAGGGAGGGGTTTTACCTGAAACTAAACCTGGCCAGGCTGCTCTGGTCTCATACGCGTTACTATGAAAGGACAGTGTGACTCCTGATGTGAGAGTCGTTAAAGACTCAGGAGAGTCGTTAGTGACACTGTTCTAAAGTTAATATTGTACTGTTTGCACAAAAAAAAGTCTTTACACAAAAGTAACTATTTCAAAGTCTCAGTTATTAAGACCCTAGAAGGTAATTTTGTCAAAATGATTCATAAATGTCAAAATGTTTCGTAACCAATGCAATTTCTTAAAATTACTTTATTGTGCAAGTGCATTAGAGCAGTATTTTTGTGCATTAATCTGTCTAGCCATAGCTACTCTTAGTTTATTAAAATTACTTCTTCTTTAATAAAACAGCTAGCAGTAACACAGTAGTATATAATATTGAACTTTTACTTTCCCAGAAAGAATTTGACTGCATGTTCGTGCACGCTGAATGAATGCTGTGAGGGGGAGTCAACAAGTCATGACCTGAATAGCAGCATAAGCATTTTGTAAAGGAAAAAAAAATAACTTAAATTCTTCAGGAAAAAAGGCAGAAGGAACACTTGATAGGGCTTTATTCAAAAAGGTTTATATTATAAAAATGTATAAATTCAGCTAAACCCAAATCACATGAATTACCAAGTCACATCTTTGAATAACAAACACTTGATGTTTTTTTTTTTTTATCATTACAGATGTGTAAGTTCACATACAAACTGGATAGTTATTGCTTTGGTTTGCGTTAAATGGGGATTTCTATTCATCAGTTGAGACATGCAGCACTGTGATCTAGCTGATGGAAGAGGAGTGGGTGAAGAGAAATTTCCTGGTTGGATCTCTAATCGTCCTTATCCTTGGCACCATGTTTTAGGATGCGTGTGAATTCCACATAGTTGAAATTATTCTTCTTATCAATGGGGGCTTCTCTGAAAAGCTCATCTACCTCCTCATCTGTAAACCGATCACCCATTGTTGTGAGCAGCTCTCTCAGGTAATCTTCCTGAATAAAACCTAAGAAAAAATAAATAAAAATAAAGCATTAGAATTTTTGTCTCTGTATTAATAAAATAAGTCTCATTTCTTAAACATACCTGTCCCCTCTTCATCAAAGCAAGCAAAAGCATTCCGGATAACATCCTCGGGGTCTGTGCCATTGAGCTTCTCTCCAAACATTGTGAGAAACATGGTGAAGTTAATGGGCCCAGGAGCTTCCAGCATCATAGCTTCCAGATACTCATCAGTTGGATTTTTTCCTATATGAAAAGGAATAACGCAGACATATCACATTTAAAAATCGGATAATAGCCAAGACATGGTTTGGGCACATGGCATTAGTATCAGGTAAAAATCCATGTTTACTATAAAACTAGCTCTCAAAAAGCACTGCTGTAGTAAATTAAGATGTTTTCTCAAGACACAAGCACTACACAGTAAAATGTTTCTGCTAGTTAACTTTGCAATACGCACGCACACAAAAAAAAACAAACTCGACTCACCAAGAGATGCCAGCATGTCATGAAGATCTTCTTTGTCAACAAATCCATCCCGGTTCTGGTCAATCATGTTGAATGCCTCCTTAAATTCCTGAATCTGTGACTGATCAAACATGGCAAAAACATTTGAAGTTGCGCGCTGAGGGCGCTTCTTCGTGGTCTTTCCCTTTGCTCTTTTGCTCGACATTTTGAAAGTTTTATTTCTGTAGAAAAAAGTTTATTGTTAGATATCTGACAGATAATTATCCTGGCGAACACAAAAGATACTTAAACAATGTCAAGAGAGTTGAGGCACATGCATAGTTTAGCATTAAATCGATGGTAAATGTATATCTGATTTAGCAACAATGCCCACTTAACCAGCATGAGATCACCCTTTGTGATTACTAAATATACTTCAAAATCCAATCAGGCACAAGGATTCATTATGTCATGATTGAAAAATAAATTCAGCTTTAAAAACACTATCTATCACTAGTGCTCATTGCTCAGTGACAGTAATATTATTCAGTAAAAACTATTCCCTGATGTGATGTCCTCACTGCGCTATAAATGGAAGTGTTTCTCATCTTTCTAGGTTGATCAGCTGAGGGCTTTTACTTTGGACAGGAAAACTACTGATGTGAGGCCAAATGACCATATCAGGCAATGTCTTACGTAGACCACAAGTTCACGATGTTATATTATTTTTGTAGAAATGATTAAAAACAAAGATGCTGTTGCTCTGTTACTTTGCTATAACACTTTATATTGCATTATATTATATTACAATTAGTCAAATTATAAATATAACTACATATCGACACTGTCAAAGCATAAAACATAAATACATAATCACATGAAGTGAGCCTAACCCTTCAGAACTATTTCAAGACCTTGCTTATGTACAATACATAATAAAAACGGCTCCCAGGTTTTCACTGTAGCGTCAGGGGTTTGCGGCCTCGTTTGGCTAACACTACAGAAACGGCCAGATTCAGATACCAACTTAATCACATCGCAGTTATTTTAACTTCTAACAAATATTACATTTAAGAGTCTATCGAAGGAATCACAGTTAAAGCTATCGATTACATATAGTTTAATTGTTAAGCTTCTTCCACATTCGTAGCGTGGCTAAAAACTAGCCATGTTTTCAATGCAAGATCAAACTTGATGGCGTCAATCGAAGTAATGCATTGAATATCAACAAAGCCGTTGTAATTTCATGCTCATACACCATTATTCGTGTAACTAACAGTGCAAAAGATTATTAAATAACATTTTTACCTGTCAACAACCCAACCCTCGGTCGCTAGTCTTGTGCTGCTATTTTCTCAACCACCGCCCTTCACTTCCTGATGAAATTGTTGGTTCCGTACGACAGGAACTAGAACAAACCAAATGAATACAGGGGTATTTAACAGTAACATATTATCATAACCAGTAACCACAGCAAGTCTCTATTCTTCACTTAAGGATAACATACCTCTTCTACATGTTTTACTTCAGTGGAAGATTTAAATTACTTGTAGTAGTAGAATAAAGCTGCAAAGATAATTAAAATAGTGGTGCACCCCCGTCAAAGACAATGGCGCGTCCACAAAACACTCCTTTGACATTCCAGTGTATGTCCTTTTATGGAAAGGAATACGGCCCAATTTCCATTGGGCAATTAATCAGGTGAAAGTTTTAGTATGATACCGTTTGCATTTATTAATTTTAAGGCAACAACTAACTGTTAATTAGACATATAAAACATATTAATTTCATGTGAATGGTAGTTTCAATTTACCAACATTGTCAGTTTTTATTGTTATATTTGTCATGTTCTAGCAATGATTGCTTTTCATTTTCCATTCCTTTAGAAATAAAAATAAAACAGCACCAGCAAATACACAACTAAAGTAAAGTGAGACGTTGATATATTTCTAGCTACTGATTGTACAACATGGGTCAAGCAACAGATGGGATTTTAACCACTGCTGGAAAGAGAGGCTGACTGCTGCTGGGATTCAGAGTAGGATGTTGAACCACTGACTCACATGTTAATTTAAATCATATTGTCTTTTATTTTAAGGACTTTACAGTTAGTGTTAAAGAGTCAAACGATGCAAGTTATTTAAGATAATCCTTATCATGCTCTTTGATGTCACTAACACCCCACAACCCATTTCCAAAATACAAACTGCGAGTATATTCAATTTACTTAATAAAAAAGTGTTTTAAGCCCCATATATTATACTCCCTGCTTTAATCCAAATGCGACCAATGTATGTATGCATTTAATGTGTCTTACTAGGATCAAATACTTTTTACATTTTGAATGATCACATTAAACCACCAGAGTGTGCTATAGACTCGAAGAAAAAACATAATTGTTGATATTTAGTAGATGTACGGTGTCTGTCTGACAATAACACACCAACAACCCAACCCATTTCCCCCAAAATAATATATATATTTTTTATTTTAAAGCATATACAATTTTCCCAGTAAACATTTCTTTTACGTACCTGGACTACAAAATCACTGAGATGGCTACATCTATCAATATATATATATTTTAAAAAGGCCTGACACAGGGTTAAGCAGAATAATTAACGAGACTGCAAATGAGACTTCAATTTACAGCTATAATATAATATTTTGTTCGTTTTTATTTGTTTTGTATATTATGTAAGTAGTAGGTCCTATTGTTTACACAGAAATATGGAAACGCTTATTTCAACTGTTTTTAGCCCAGAATAGTGTTGTGCCACTGTTAAATCAGTTGAATTAAATGCCGGCCCTTTAAATAGCTTATCATTTAAAGTATGTGGACTGATCATACGAGCACAGAGCGGACGGATAGACTGTGATGAGTGAAAGTCAAAATCCAGAAGCGTAATGCTAAACACAGAAGCCTCAAGAGAGTTATATGGAAACGTGCCAGGTGTTAGTATTAAAGCCAATTTCCAGTACATCCATCTACCAAATACAACAAGGGCGGCCAAATGGACTTAGTTTCCCCTGAACTATAACCCCTTACAATGTATGTAGTTAAGCCATTCAATATTAAATGACAAAAAAACAGGTTTAGCTTACATCCAAATATATATCCTATTCTACACACAATAGTCTTACCAAGTTTAGAGGCTTAACCAAGAAATGAAAAACACTAGCGTTAACTGGACCTGTGTTTACCTGCATTACAAAGCATGCTACTGGCCTGCACCATAAATGCATTGCGGTATAGAGGTTGCCTTGCCCCCCAACCCAGCTATATTTATCTCCTCCCTCTCCATAAAAGGATGGGACTGCTGCTTGGACATTCTGTCAAGGGCCAACCTTATTTTTGTTGTGTAGACCACAGCACTGTCCGCTACCTGGAGCTTTGCTGGGATATCAAGTGAAGTGTCTTTTCCTCTACAGTTTGGAGCATTTTGTCCAGGTAAGCCACTGTACTGTCACTGTTGCAAATGTCTATCTAAAGCATGATGGAGTAATGCCTGAATACTGTATGCCTTGTCAGCTGTCTTGCAGGGTTTTTTTTGTTTCTTTTTGTCAAGGCAAATTTATGTGGTGGAATCAGTTTTCATTTGGTTGAATTTATATATTAGATTTTTTTTTCAACAGTGTTAAAAAAACATACATTAAATCTTTGTCTAAGTTTTGGTGACAGTCAACCCATCCGCTCTTAAACATTAACATACCAGAAAGAAAGATAAATTACCAAAAAGAGAAGTGGACTAAAGGCTGATACCTGGAGTGGCCTGCACCATGCCTGGATCTGTACCATTCTACCAGAAGCACCATCGCCACTATGACCGTGGCTATCGTAGCTCAGAGATGGACTCCACCATGAGTCGTTACCAAACGAGCAACAGATACACTGCTGGCAGCAGCACCTCAGCTATCAGCAGCAGCAGGGGGTAAGAAGGGGGTGAGGAAGAGAAGAGTGGGAAGACATACCTTCTTCATTCCACTTCCTTTGTTACAGGAAAGTCCTACTGCCCTTAACACTATCATCTACCCCTCCCCAGCCGATCAAGTCCACCTTCATCACCTTTTGCTGGATCACTTTCCGTGGTATCATATTTTCCCCTTGGCTGCCAAACTGAAACCACAGTTACCATTCCTCTCATATGTGATCACTCCTTTACTCTGATTTCCCTTGCACCAATTAAAACAGAGATGCCTACTTAATGTCCTGACATTCATCTGACTAACATGCATGCTGGCTGAGGTAAACCCTGCTTTCTTCTGTGCATGCTCTCCAGTTTTCACTTACCAGCGGATCTCTAATGACTAAAAGGAATTTCTTCTTTTATCTTAACATTATCTATTGGATCGTCAATGTGAATGAAACTCAGTGTTATGCAGTAGCAGAGTTATGGCATAGGGTGTATATATAGACAAGAGACAGAGAACTCTGAACTCTGACCCAACCTAATTACATGATAACAAGTTTATATTTATTGGTCTTGGCCTTCTGTTTTGATAATTAAACATCTTTACAAGGTTTATATCATTTTTGATAGTGTTGTTAGTTGGTTTTGTGGAAGATTGTTCTAATTTTTGCTAATGTCCTTTGTTTAGGAAATCACTTTATTGAGTTGAAAAATATAGTTCCAAAGCTTCATTCTTTGACTTCATTCCTTCAGTTCCAGTTGGCTGAATAACTGCGTTTAAATGGTTGATGGGCTCAGTAATTAGCTTCTGTAAAGTCATTGTAGTAATGTAGACAGCATATATCATCTCTATATTAATATATATCTTTGAGATTTTTTATCCTGAACATTAGACACAGCAATTTACAGTGATTAACTGAAATAACAAAACAACTCGTTTAAAGTGATCCTTTTACAGTGTCTGGTAGATCTTAAAATACACTGGCTCGGTGAGTGTGAACAGTTCTGAAGGCTTAGGCTATATAACCTCATATGATCTTGTCTTCTCACACATCACTGTGGACAAAACCGCAGCCACTGGCTTCGTGTTAAATTGTAGATTTATTGTTGGATGCTTTTGGTTTTATGGCTATTTACAAGTCCATTTTAAGAGATCACTGAAAAAGTCTGTAACTTAGATAGAAAACTGTGGGCAGTTGCTCTGTCAAACCTCATGCTGCAGCCTTATACCAGACTCTTGTTATCTCACACTGTAAACCTCCAGCCTTTACCCTTAAGTACTGCAGATAGTGTTGCCATTCCACGAAGGCCCACTTGTAAACATGTCTACATTGCTGTAAAATAAAAATTCAGTTTAAGGAGGTATTGAGAAGATATTTTGGATGCTATATACCTGATTAGCTGAGACTGATTGTGTGTAAATGCTGCCATTAAATATTTTATAAATAGCCTATAATCAAGACTAAACTCTAAACTCTATATTCCAGAGACGCTTTATCCAAACACTTTTCACCACTGACATTTGTCTTCATCTAAATGTTATAAATATAAATCCATTATCTTGTCTGGCTTGATGCAGGGCTCATAGTTTTCTGTCTGTCTCAGACTCAGAGTGTCTTCTCTCTCTGGGCTGGAGGAGAGCAGACTGAGCCCCTTGTCCAAGAGACCCAAGCCATCTTACTTAGCAGTGGATAAAGACAACCAAATCATTGGCTATGTAGTGCCTATCTTCAGGGGCAGGTAATAAACTCATCACTTAATGGAAGTGGAACTCCAAGGATGTCCTCAACTTATTTAAAATGTCTTATGCCTTGCTCCACACACCCTCCCAGTCAAGAGTTTGCTTCAGGATTTTCTAATACAGAAGAGGCCAGGGTGAGAGACACGTCTGCATACATGGCTCGTAGGGATGTGTTCACCAGTGGCCTCGAGATGGAGAGGTCTGAGCAGATCTCCAGGAAGGAGGCAATGCGTGAGACGGCCAATCGCATCTCCCTCAACAAAAGGGTCAGTTCTTTGAAGCTAAATCAAAAAGTCATAACTACAAATGTGAAACTCGCTTTAGCCTTGTGTAGCAATGTGTTTTTCACTAGTAATACTTTGATAGGTCTTGTCTCTGGCCTTTTAAATAATTTCTTATTACAACTGTACAATATAAAATTTAATTAACTAAGAAAAAAACAGGTGCATTTTTCAAAATCACACAATCTGATTTGATTTATTTTAAATTATGTAAATATGTTTTATATGTTTTATAGATGAAATAAAATAATCTGCTTGTAATGCTATGTTGTTTGCCTTTTAGGGCTTCATACCAGAGCTGTGTAGTGCTTTTAGTTGTGGCTATGGAATTTGTTACTTTTTTCACAAGAGGGTTATCTAGGTTATTCCGGTTATGATAACTCTCTTCACTGGACATGTGTAAGCCACAGTGACCCTCTAACCTCAAAGGGACTCATCAGTGTCCATTCAGCTTTATACTACTAAGTGATAAATTCTCAGGTGATCATGTTTCTTGAGACACAGGAGAGCAATGTCCCAAGTGCCTTGTGATTATATGAGAGGAGCAACTACAGAGTTTCATCACCACTAGATATTAATATCGCATTTGTAAACAGTAAAAGAGCTTGACTGTTGCACGTCATTGATTCCTTTTTTGCATAAGGCATGCACTGCATATGCCTGAACTGAAGATATTATACACTTTATGTTAATAAATTATTATTCAATGTCCAACAATCAAATATTTTCATGGTGAACTGTGTTTTTTTTAAAGATCCATGAGCACGGAGAGCACTTCAAGCGCATGAACGAAGACAGCCTGATGCACTCCCCAGAGTTTGTGATTAAGCCTCGCTCCCACACTGTGTGGGAGAAGCAGTGTGTGCGTCTGCACTGCACTGTCAGTGGCTGGCCTGACCCCAGGATTGTCTGGTAAGTTATGCACAGAGATACTTTCAAGGTTTTTTGTTTACAGATTTAGGGTCAGTGTTGATCTTTTTCAAATTTGTCTTACAAGGTACAAAAACAATGTGACAATTGACCCTTTTGCCAATCCTGGCAAGTATAAACTTGAGAGCAAATACAATGTTCACTCACTGGAAATTAACAGGTACGTGACAAAACTGATTAAAACACTTGCATACTACTTTTCTGTTGGCAAAAGCACGCTTAAACAAAGGACATATAAAGATTTTGACTGGAGCTTAGTATATGTATGTGTTATTGTAAAAGAAAAATAGAAATAGTAAAAACACTGTCTTAGCCCATAATGTACACTATGTGCTTTAGTCACACTTGGGGGCTACCATAGATGACCAAGATAGCCTTATGTTGAGCTATGTGATGTATTTAAATGTCTCTAAAAGAATAAACATTGTTTGTTAAACATAAAAGCAAGTATCTCCTGGAATCTGACTGCTGGCTTACATTTTACTCTTGAGTAGAGAAATGCACAACACCTGGTGTACATGACATCACCAGTGGTGTCTATTTATAGATGCTGTATTTCTGGCAACAAGTTAGGGAATGCATCACAGTTGCCGCGCTCATAGTTTGTATTATTAAGATAACAGAGAGGGAGGGGTTTGAGGTAAAGGCATGCGTGAGGCAAGAATGTGCATATCATGAACACTTTTCTTTTTCAGATGTGAGTTTGATGATACAGCACAGTATCGTGTTTCTGCCATGAACTCCAAGGGGGAGTTGTCTGCATTTGCCTCTGTTGTTGTTAAAAGTACGTTTACCATAATCTAGACCATAAACCTAATAGGTGTACATTTCAATAAAAGCAATACAATGTTTTGCTGTGTCTTTCTCTGTTTTATACTGTGTACTCTGGTTGGTGTAACTGGTGCTGTTCTTCACAGGGTTTAAAGGTGAAGTGGACGAGTCTCTGCCAGCACCCAGGCGTAAGTGCTTTATTAGTTTGTGTTTTATTTATATCCACTTTTCTATCTGTGGTCACAAGAGTGCAACTACTTGCTTTATGCTTGGAGTAAAGTTAAAATAACAAAAAGCTGTTACTATGAAGTGCTCCTAACTTTATATTTCTTTTTTACATTTTTTTTTATTTTTATTTAACCTTTATGTAACATTATTTTCTCCATGTGTTCTAATCATCAAAGTATATTATCATTAAATTATGCCCTTTTTGTTAACAAACATCCCCTTAATAACTTTTAAATATTTAACAGCAAATGACTTTATGATTAATGGCAGCATGGGCATGTGAGATTGTAATCCAATTTGTATAATATACTGATATTTTTTACAATGATTCTTGTTTCCATCCATCTTGGGATATGAATCTTATGTGTGGTGGCTGGAGGGACTGGGGGACTGTGGGTGCTATTGCACTAACACCTTTCTTATTTCTTTGACGCTGTGCCAACATTTCAGGGGCCATTACTCAAGGTAACAGGGCCACAGAGTTTTGGTTTGATATCTTCACTGATTCGGTTTCTTTGCATGGCCACATCTTTCACTTCACAGTCTTCTTTAGAAACTGTGGGACATTTGTCTACTAAGTGCTGTGTGAATGTCTCACCAGCTTTTTTAGAACAATGTCTCAATGTGTGTTTCATTTTACAACAAATGACTTTTAAAAATGATAACATCAACACAAACTTTATTGTATTCTTTAGGTATCGTTAACATATAGGATGTACTGTCTGTTGTGATCCCTGTCTTTTGCATGACTCCAAACACTAAGATCTTTATCGTAAATCTTCTTTTTCAGTCTCTCTTTTGCTTTGTATTTTGCTGTGGGTTTTAATCCACATCTTCCCACATTATTCTCCATCTGTTTTGTGAATGTTGATCCACAAAAGTTTTATTTTCTGTGGATATGTAATATACTTTTGCTGTGTAGTGTTATTACTGTCCACAGCCCACCTGTCCCATTTGACCTATAATCTCCTTTGCCTAATGTTTTGTCTGTAGAGGGTCCTATATCTGAGTATGGCATTAACTTCAAGACTCATATTGTTGATAAGTTTGGCGTTTCATTTGGAAGAGAGGGCGAGACTATGAGTCTGGGGTGTACAGTCATCATTTATCCAACTCTGCACCGATACCAGCCTGAGGTCCAGTGGTACAGAGATGGTAAGGCTTCCCAGCGATGGAATAACGGTCATTGTATTTTAAAGGTCTTCTAAGTGTGTACTTACATATTGATTATCTGACCTCTTTCTAGATGTTTTGTTGTCTCCTTCAAAATGGTACCAGATGCACTGGAGTGGAGACCAAGCCACGCTGACACTCACGCACCTCAACAAAGAGGATGAGGGACTCTACACATTACGTGTCACCACTAAGTCTGGCTATGAGACTTACTCTGCCTACGTCTTTGTTCGAGGTATAGGTTGCACATGTGATACTGTGAACTAGGGTTGCACTTTATATTGCCGATTTATTGTTATCGCAATTTGATTGATTGCAATATTTGTATCTCAACTGTGAACTTTTTATTCACATTATGTCACTTATAATTATCCTAACAACCACTAGATGTGATAAAACATATTAGACTACTCATTTTTTTATTCATTCTTTACCACTTGGTAGTGAAGCAGGGCACAGCCAGTACCCAGTTAATTTCAGGGGTGACTCTGGTAGCACATTTTTTTATTCACTTACAATATCATTTGTACTGTATTGTTTGTAAGTTGTTAGTATGAAGCATAAATAGTTTAGGACTCCCCACGGACATTTATTTCTTGACTATATCCAACCCTGAGTCCATTAAACTTAGTGATTAGTATATATAAAGGTCAAAGACACAACAACACATCCCCTGGCATCTCAGTGCAATTCCACATTTAATATTCAAAGAGCTTCAGCAGTAGAAGTGGGTTTTAAATAGGATACCTCTGTTTTCAATACCGTGAAAAGTGTTCAGTGTAGCTTATCTCCTCTGCCTTCAGAGACGTTTTGACCTTTAGAGCTTCAGCCCCTCGAGAGAAGTATGAACATATGGCAAACAAAGTAAATCCAGTTCACCCCTTCTGCTACATCTGACAGTCCCTTGTGAAGAAGAGACTATAATAGGTTTCCATAACAAAAGCTATATGATCCCTTGTGCAGCTGGGCTATTTTCAGAAAGCTCAGCGATGGAATCAGGAGACTGGCATATGACCGAAATAAAATTCCAAAAATCAGCTTCAAGAGGAAACAATAAACTTCCTTTTCTTCTTTTCAAAAACTTTAAACAAATATTTTCAGACTGTTATTGTCTGTTATTGTATTCTTTAAGAGTCACCTCTCTTATCGGCTGTCATTCTGTCTTCCTGCCACTGATTACCTGGAACTTGTGTCTGACCACAAGGCCAGAGACATTCCTGGCAAAACGCCCTGATGTCCCATAATAGAGAGTTTGCTACAGGGCACTGCTGTAAAAAATAAAACAACCAAAACTCTAATGTATCAACATGTCTTTATGTGCATTAGATGCTGAGGCTGAGGTCGAAGGAGCCCCAGGAGCCCCTCTGGATGTGCGCTGTCTGGACGCAAATAAGGATTACATCATTGTCACTTGGAAGCAGCCAGCTGTCGATGGTGACGGCTCTATCCTTGGCTACTTTGTGGACAGGTCAGTCATTGTAGTGCCTCCTTTCACTGCATATCTATTGCTCACGTCAAAGAGCTCCTGCTCAATCAAGGTGATGTAATAAGAGAATCACCAACCGTGTGTGTAAATGCATGCACATACTAACAAGGTAAGAGTTAGAGTAAAAGGGTTCATTGTATAAAAATCTATTACGTGTGCAGGTGTGAGGTTGGCACAAACCACTGGGTCCAGTGCAATGACACCCCAGTCAAGTTTGCCCGTTTCCCTGTTACTGGTTTGGTTGAAGGCCGCTCTTATGTCTTCCGTGTCCGTGCCGTAAACAAGTGTGGCATGAGCCATCCATCCCGAGTGTCTGAACCAGTTGCCGCCATGGACCCAGCAGACCGTGCACGCATGAGAGGTAATGCATGTTGACAGTATAACATGATAGTTTCCTGTTTATATCATTATAGCGTTTGTCAGTTTTGACTTGTGTGATAATTGTACAGGTACTTCTGCTCCCTGGACCGGACAAATCATTGTCACAGAGGAAGAACCTGCAGGTGGGTACTTACACTAGCATTTGCATTCGTGGTAACTAATGTTGAACAGTTGATTTTTTTATAACTTGTGTCTTGATTTGTAGAGAGTGTTGTTCCTGGAAGACCCCGTGAACTGCAAGTGACAGAGGCAACTAAAAATTATGTGGTGCTGAGCTGGAAGCCACCGGGGGAGAAGGGCCTTGAGGGTGTCATGTATTATGTGGAAAAGGTACACTTTAACTCCTAAAGGTAATTTTGTATCAAAGTATGTGTGATGAATGAAAGTCTAACTTTCATTCGTGTCCCTCAGTGTGTCTCTGGTACAGACAGTTGGCAGAGGGTGAACACAGAAATCCCTGTAAAGTCCCCTCGCTTTGCACTGTTTGATCTAGCTGAAGGAAAATCCTACTGCTTCCGTGTGCGCTGCTGCAACTCTGCTGGCGTTGGTGAACCATCTGATCCAACTGAGGCCACCACAGTTGGAGACAAACTTGGTCAGAAAAGCAATACATACTTTATAAACTAACCCTTTTTTGGAATTGAAACTTTTATTTGCTTTAATTCTCAGATATCCCAGCGGCTCCAGGCAAAGTGGTCCCCACAAGAAATACAGACACCTCTGTTGTAGTGTCCTGGGAAGCTTCCCGTGATGCCAAGGAGTTAGTGGGATACTACATTGAGAGTAGCATTGAGGGCAGCAATGTGTGGGAGCCTTGCAACAACAAACCTGTAAATGTCACCAGGTAAAATGACTCTAGGCTTGTTACTTCAAATTTCTTTTGTTGTGAGTACCAGGCACATATTCCTTATTCCAGTGTTCATCATGTGCTCTGCAGGTTTATCTGCCACGGTCTGGTGACAGGAGGGAGGTACATGTTTAGAGTGAGGGCAGTCAACGTAGCAGGACTCAGCAACTTCTCTCCAGAATCTGAGGCTATAGAAGTAAAAGCTGCTATTGGTGAGTAAGATGTCCATCAAATGAGACAAAGATAATAACGGTCTGTTCCAGTGTCATAGTATACAAAAGTAGTTTTAAAAATGTTTCATCTCCATAAATTTTAATTACTTGCTGAAATATATATGATATTGGTATGTTCTAATTCTTTGTCACTGTTAAATATAAATCTTATTTGTAACGTGTTGCTAAATTGTCAGTATTTATTTTATACCCGCACTTATCTCTGTCATGGTTTCACTATGTTGCCTTGTCACTGTATTCTACACTGCCATGTGGCCACCACCACCCTGTCCTGCCACTTTCCACACTTCCCCACATCTCCCTGCACAGCCTGAGGCAGGGTCAGGACTTGTAGACTTCCTCTAATTTGGGTCACTGTGATCCATTTCAGTGGTCGTTACAAACCAGCCCAATATTACACACCTCCATCACCATTTTTTTTTCCTATCCCGGGCACGAGACGTGTCGGCAACCCCACCTGACCTAAGGCTAAGGTAGCAATACGCTCCTACCCAAATGACCTCTGTTAACTGCATGAAGGTTATCTTTATTAAACTCACACATGGTTACCTTAACCCTGCATTGTACTGTTTCATATATAAATGTTATATAACACTATAATAAAACGGCAGGCAAAGCACAAAAACTAAAAGCGGTTCTCTTCTAAACTTGACCTCTTCACTGCAAATCTTTGCACTGCTCAGCACACTCCTTATGGCTTTATGAAAACAAACAAATTTCTGCTCTCTGTATGCATTAGATGTACTGAGATGGTCACACTAAATATATACATTTTTAAAAACTAAGTCAGTGCAAAGCTTTGGCTGTCACTTTGCTGCATGCTGTCCCAATATCAACCTTACTCACCTCCACATACGGATGTCGGCCATCTTGTCTTCATTATTCATGCCCACTCAGATGAAGACACTTTACAAATGATACCCAGCTGCTAGAGTTAATTTACTATGTTTATTTTTCTGCTATTACTTATGTGACTGTTGTGTGATAAAGATTAAAGCTCTGATGTGCCTGTTTTATCAAGCCTCTTATGATTTTTCTGCTAACTCCTTCAGGAGGCGGCATTCTTCATGGTGTGTTTCTGGAGATGGGGCCAGGGGGTAACGTGGGCCAACTAACTGAGCACAGGCCACTCTGGACGGGCACGCATGATACTGTCCAGTCCCTTCCTGACACTATTCAAAAGTGCAAAGCTCAGACTGACACTGAAGCCAGGCAGGGGGCCCGGGTCCATTTTGTAGAGCCTATGAGCAAGGACTGCATGTCTCGGACCCCTAACCTTGTGACAGACCTGGCCACAGAGTGTGTGCCAGGCTTAGTTTCTGACTCACGTACTGACACAGCTGAGGTCCAGGTTCAGGCTGATGAGACAGTCCCTGAGCTTGAGACCACACAGGCATGTAAGTTCTCTGTAGATGCTTCTGCTAATCAAGAGAACGCAAGGCCCAGGAAAGAGTCCACAGGTGAGCATCAACAGGCAGACAACACTGTGCTGTCAGTAAGTCAAAGTGATTAAAGCATATTAACCGTACATGACGTTTGCTGGTATTGTTTTCCCAAAGGTAAGTCATTCACCAAGAAATGCTTAACTCAGCAGTCACGCTTAGATGTTGCTGACCTCTGCACTCACACACCCCTCTTTGTCAAGTGACACCACATGACCCTTAGATTTATCCCACAAAAGGCACATAACACACAAGGAGCAGCCATCTAATCAGATCCCATACTTGAAAAGTGGGTCATCCATCTAACACAGTTGGAGTTTGTGATAGAATACTCTGTACTTCTCTTCATGTCAAACATTTTGACTATGTCCTCCTCAACTTCGAGCAGAAGAAAGTATCAAGTTCACGTGACTATTTTTGGTGATAGGATTTATTTACACCGTGCTACATTAACCTGCTTTTTTTGGAAAACGCTTTGCCTAGTTTCACTTTTCAACATTGTCTCTGGACTCACTGTTAATCTATATATCTCTATAGTTAACTCAGAATAAATCCACATTTATTTACATTGTTTTCTGTTCTGTTGATAGCATTCATGGTTCCAATTGTTGTGATTAAAAGTTTTATCTGGGATTATGTAATAAACCACCTGGAGAACTGATTTGTTTTTCAGCAGTAATCAAGGCATGCACCAAGTAGGACAGCTGTTTTATTACTGAAAATTACTTAGAGCAATTACAAAGCTTGAGGAAAGGTACTGTAAGACAACTTTAAGCAATGAGTTAACCGCAACGTTCAAATGTACAAATGTGCAAATGGATTGTCTCATAGTATCTGTCCAGTTGAATTAGAGGTTTTCCATATGGACATACTGGAGTTAACTGGAGTTTTCTGTGATTTCAGCTACCCCTGCTCCACCCTATGGCATCACTGTTCTGGAGTGTGTGTGCGACTCAATGGTGCTTGGATGGAAACAGCCCACATTTATCGGCGGAGCTGATATTACTGGCTACTTTGTGGATTACCGGGAGGTCATTGATGGAGTGCCAGGAATATGGCACGAAGCCAACATCAAGGCAGTCAGTGAGAGGGCATACAGAGTAGGTTTCTGTGAAATATCATCTTAAAATCAAATGCAATATTACTACATTAATGCTTTAAAGTACGTTTGGGACAGTTTTCAACACCATAGTGCATATGTATACCTCTGTGTGTAAAGGTGTCTGGACTGAAGGAGAATAAAAAGTACCAGTTCCAGGTGAGAGCAGCCAATATTGCAGGTGTCGGCATCCCATCGCTGCCCAGTGACACTTTCTTGTGTGAAGAGTGGACCATCGCAGTACCAGGTGGGCATCGGCTGCTGAGATAATTGTGGTCTTTGTGTGGTAATTGCATTCCATGATTGATTAGAAAGCGTTAGGTCAAATGTCAAAACTAAAAAAATACTAACAAATCTCAAAAGTTTCTATACGTATCATTTTCAGAGAAATTGAGAATGCTTTCATATAATCTTTACGGGCAATGAGTTATCGGTTTAAATGTGTAAGTCGGGTGAGCTTCATTTATTTCATTGCAGGACCACCTTATGATCTGCAAACAAGAGAAGTACGAAGTGACTCAGTTGCGCTGCTGTGGAAACCACCTGTATACCAGGGCCGTGATCCAGTCAATGGATTTTACATTGACGTCAAGGAAACGGAAGCTCCAGAGGAGGCATGGAGAGGTGTTAACACCAAGGCGACTGAGAAGACATTCTTCAAGGTGAGCCCCCTTTCAAAGCATTTCGAGGTATTCGTTCATTTAGCAGATACATATGTCATTTTATTTCAAATACAGATTAAAAACCTGAAGGAAGGCGAGACCTATGTGTTCCGTGTTCGCGCTCAGAATCATGCCGGCGTTGGAAAAACCTCAGAAGTCACCGAGCCCATCACAGCTGTCACCAAACCAGGCAAATCAAATGGACTTTTAGTACCTTTCAAAATAAACTGCTCTATAAAAAACTGTGCATTTATTGGGTTTTAGGAACCAAGGAGATTGTTGTGGATGTTGACGACAATGGTATCGTCTCCCTGAACTTTGAATGTGGTGAAATAACTCAAGACTCCAAATTTGTGTGGTCTAAGAACTATGAAGAAATCACAGAATCTTCTCGACTGGCTGTAGAGACCAAGGGAAACAAGTAATACAACAAAATATACTCTCTTATAACAAACACATTCTTTTAGTCTCATCCTATGCTACAAAATTGTATTTGTCATGCAGGTCCAAGGCTACTTTCAACAGTCCTGGTGAAGAGGACATTGGGATTTATTCTTGTCTTGTCACTCACACTGATGGTGCTTCTTCCAGCTACACTTTATCTGCAGAAGGTAAATTATACTAAGTGAAAAACACATCACTTTATAACAATAAGATAACAGCATACATTTTTCTTTTTTGGACAGAGCTGAAAAGGCTGCTTGAGATTAGTCATGACCACAAGTTCCCAAGTGAGTATAAAACACAGTTATGTCATTGCCTGGACTGCTTCCTTGAGTTGACTTGTTCTCATTTCTACCCCCTTCCTCAAATTAGTTATTCCCCTGAAGTCAGAGTTGGCTGTGGAGATGCTGGAGAAGGGCAGAGTCCGCTTTTGGCTGCAGGCAGAGATGTCAGCTAATGGCCACACTGATTATGTGTTTAATGATAATGCCATTTCGCAGGGGGAGGTGAGGATTTTCTCTTGTTTTTTTATTCATTATTAACATGTAGGGGCGTTTGAAAGTTGACAGTTACTGTAAATTTTCTAATTTTGCAGAAATACAAGATGAATTTTGACAAGAACACTGGTGTGATTGAGATGACCATGGAGGCTTTGACTCCAGCTGATGAAGGGACCTTCACCTTCCAGCTGCGCGATGGAAAGGCTACCAATCAATCTAGTTTGGTGCTGATTGGAGACGGTATGTTCACTTTGCAGTTTCACTTGCCTCGCCACTAGAGGGCAGTAAAGCACATGAACCCTAAATGCATGTGCGCAACATGTATTATGTTCATTCCATCCTCATAAGACTAAGCACCAAGTAAAGCATGATGTTGTTGTTACAGTGTTCAAGGAGCTGCAAAAGGAGTCAGAGTTCCAAAGAAAAGAATGGTTCAGAAAACAAGGTAAGTTAACACTTTGGAAACTTAGATTGAGCACTGTACTGTATATTTCCATTCAGACCAGTACCTTGTATGTTGCAGGTCCTCACTTTATTGAGTATCTGGGTTACGAGGTGACACCAGAATGCTGTGTTCTGCTCAAATGCAAGGCAAGATAAAAATTTAATATTGCTTCAGTATTTTGGTGTAATACACTCCATTTACTTTACAAACATATGCTTGATGCATTTCAGGTCGGAAATATGAAGAAGGATACCACTGCCATTTGGTACAAAGACGGTAAAGAGATCAAATCAGATAACAGCCTGGGCTTCACAGAGGGAGTGCTGAAGCTGGAAATAGCTCAGGTGAGTTAAAGAAGAAAAATTTAACTGTGAATCTACGTGTATATACTGTGTAATATATGTGTATATTTATGTACTGTATACCAGTCACTCAGTTCTCTTGCATATAAGAATGTAAACAGTGAAATCTTTGCTAGATCCTTTACACATTAAGAGAATCAGTCTGCTGAATGTTCAGTCCAAGTAAGTTATAAAATAAAGTTATTCAATAAAAGCACTGTTTACTTTAGATTATTTAATATATAACACTTATTTATATACATAAACATATTTTTATTGCATTATGTGGTCCTTTTGTCATCCTCTGTCCTGTTTTAAGCTCATTCTTTTCATTCATTAACCCTCATTATTCTCCACTTCTTGCCGTCCCACAGTGTTGTTCCTAAATGTTTGTCCGAGTGGTATATAGTTTTCTTTATGGGTACTATCCCATATAAACATGCTGTTGCATTGTTCCATTTCAGCGTGACAAACCTGCAGAAACAGCAGAGTATGCCGACAGCTTTCTCTGGAGAAGACTGAAAGTTGGAATCAGTTATCTTTTCCCAACATAAGTGATGGCCCCTGGGCCAATTATGCTTTTGCAGTTTTGCCTGAGAATGCTCTTTTTCATATCAGTGTTTGTCTGTTGGCTCTTTTGCCTCTACGTCATGTGTATGTGTTTTCTGCAGCACCCTTAGCAGAAGAGAAAAGCTTTGCCTTTTCAGATGATTTCAAATTATTCTCCTGTGTAATGCAAGTGACGTTGAGTGGTTTATGTTGATTTTGACACTTCTATTGTTAGATTTCCAAGAAGGATTCTGGTATGTATGAGATAGTTCTGAAGGACGACAGAGGACAGGACACTTCCAAGTTGAATCTGACAGAACAAGGTAGAATGGCAGACCAATACAGACAGTACACGTATGATTAAAATATCTGTGTAAAAATCAAATCTGATCTTTAGGTTTCAAGGACTTGATGAATGAAGTTTTCAGCTTTATTGGTAAGATACAGAAACTTGATCATTTAAAGCCTTTGTTTTGCGGAGTAAATGATAAAAATTAGATTTTAATTCTCTGCAGCCAATTCCTCAACACCACTAAAGATCACAAGTACAGAGACGGGCATCCGCCTTTACACATTTGTCAGCTACTATAATGACTTACTCCAAGTGACATGGCACTACAAGTAAGTTCCTGCTGTCAAATATGTCATCATAACTGATCTACTAAATGTCCATTGGGAGACACTAGACTCTATTGTGACATGTGAATGATGTTCTCACAGGGATTCAGCCATTGCTTTCTCTGATCGTATAAAAAGTGGAGTGGTTGGAGAGCAGCTGTGGCTACAGATCACGGAGCCCACAGAGAAAGACATGGGCAAATATGCCATTGAATTCAATGATGGAAAAGGTGGCCTAAGGAGGACTGTAGAGTTGAGCGGTCAAGGTGAGACAATCAGCATATTCAAAGAGCTTCAAAAGCAATCCCACATATTTCTAATGTTACAGTTTTAACCCGGTTTGTTTTTTTGCAGCATTTGATGATGCTTTTGCAGAATTCCAGAGACTCAAGTAAGTATTAAGAATAGATTTAATCATAATATAATATAACTACAGCATTAAACTCACACTGTCATCCTAAATAAAATGACTACTAATCCCACTGGTTCACTCCTTAGGGCTGCTGCTATTGCAGAGAGAAGTAAGGGATCTTGGATTTTTCTTTTAAACTTATTTTATGAATAATTTGCTGTTTTGTTGTTATATAAATCTTCATTTCTATTCACAAAGTGCCAATTTGTTACCTTAAAAAGAATGTAATTGTTTTACTCAGGCCGTGCACGAGTAGCAGGCGGTCTTCCTGATGTGGTTACTATACAGGAGGGCAAGGTAAAGTCTTAAGAGTCTTTGAGGTGCTAAAAGACACCAACCCTCTTCTTTGTAATACAAGCTTTTGATACAAACGTCACTTCTGTCTTCCTTAGGCCCTCAATTTGACCTGTAATATATCTGGCGACCCTGTACCGGTGGTTACCTGGCTGAAGAATGACAAAGAGATCACATCTGATGAGCACTGCATCTTGAAGTTTGAGTCGGGCAAGTTCGCCAGCTTCACCATCACTGGTGTGAACATTTCAGACTCTGGCAAGTACAGCATCCTGGTGAAGAACAAGTACGGCACAGAGAGCGGGGACTTCACCGTAAGTGTCTTCATCCCCGATGAGGCAGGCAGCAAGAGCAAGTAAAAGTGGCCAGAGTATCGATGCAAATATGTACAAATGAAAACGCTGGAAGATGTTTAAAAACTCAAGGCTTGAGGATGTTTTAGAGGTTTGCATAGACAGTGATCAATACGAGTAGAGTTAACTAATCACAATAACTAAAAGTAGAGGACTGCAATGTTCACTTTTGGTCCCAATGTACCAAATTTACTATCATTTGAATGGCAGCATTTTTGACAAATTGTATTGTCAACATTTGACTATTGTGCTGAAGACTGATAAGGAATACTGTAAATTATAAAGGTAGGATACAAATGTAAAATGTATCCTTTTTAAAAAAACAAAGAAATTCAATAGACTTGGCTATTGAGGGCATTTGGAAGGTGTATAGGATTTGAATAACTAAAGAAAAAAAAGAAAATAAGGGACAGTATATATTAAGGCTTTTGCTGTGTCAAGAGATTTTACCTGAACAATGCATCCACAACCAGTTAAGGTTCAGGCTCTGCACATTACTGTTCAAACACAGTTACCCAGTGTATGATTTGTGCAATATAAATAAAATAGCTTTGCCCAAATGACAAAATACATAAAATTCCAACCTTTTTGAAATGAGTTAAAGCATGGTTATGTTACATTTCATCAGTTGTTGTTTTCTTCCTGGTTTTCCTTTCACTGTGAATGTTGTGCAATCACACTTTGTTTCCCAGTCTACTGTCACAACATGTTCTTCACCACTGTAATCACATCCCCTTTCACAAGTTATATTTGTAATGCGGATGAAATTGCTGTCATTTTTATAAATACCCTCTGTCACTGTTAATTCAAGTCTGTATAACTTCCTTTTCCCCTGTTTTTTGGTGAAACTAATAAAATGAGCATGTGCTCCCCCAACACTTCCTCCTTCTGCTTCTCTCTGAGTAAAATAGTGTTGTACCCCTTTGTCAATTCACGTTCACTCTTGTCACTCTTTCGTTCCAGTCCTCTCTCTCCCTTCCTCTTTCCCTCCATGTCACAGTTGGACTTCCTGAAGAACCAGCACCAGCATGAAGACAACCCTCCCTTGTACCGTAATCCTGAACCAGACATTTGTATCTCTTCTGTGTACAATTACGCAAGGTGTGCTTGTTTTATGATGCTCCAAAATAATAAAATCAAGCTCACCTTTCAGTGATTGTTTGAAGAGTAATGTAGATCCCGACCGTTGTATGGTCACTATTACCCATAATAACAAAAACAAGTCCTAGGCAGAGTCAGGTTTATTCTTTTCTAGTACTGTACATTTAGGTTCATGTCTAGTCCATCATGAACAATAGACAGCAGCTTGGTAAGGAGCTTGCTTGGTAAGTATTAGTTGTCAAACTGTGGTGGATTTCACTTCTTTAAAAATGTCTAACTTGTTAATTTTCAGCTGGAAGTAACAGAGGGAACTCCTGATTTGGGAATTACTTCATACTGGACAGATGCAGATGGAAATGTGGTGTTTGGCCCAAATACACCAAAGGAAAAGATGAAAACCACAATCACTAGAGCCAAAACGCAGAAGCCAAAGAGTGAGAGGAGTGACAGGCAATAACTGTCGTACGCAAAGTTTTAGTCATATGGCAGCATAAGATGACTATACTGTTTCTTTGCAGATTTGGAGACGGAGACAGATCTTGTGGAAAACATGAATAAAACAGAGCCAGAGGATGAGAAAGAAAAGTTGGAGATTATAAACAGTGCTGTCGAGGATTTACAACAGTCAGAGGAGTTGACTTCTGACCTGACTGAAGATACTGCATGTGAAGTAGAGAAGCCTGAAAACAAAGAGTGAAGAAGAAGAAACGTCATTCACAAAATGATAAGCATGTCATAAGTATGTCTGTGTGATATTTCCTTTTAGTTTAGATCTTGTTTTCAAATGTCACATCTGTACCTAAGTAATAATTTCTATTCTTTTTACACATCCTTAATTACACTCAATAAAAGTTTTTGTTATCTTAGTTATTGTGTTTTTATTCTTCATTGCCACTGGTTGGACGGGAACGTGAAGGAAACAGTTTGAGGAATTCTTGGGATCAAACTGAGCAGAAATAATTGATTTGAACTAGTGTTCTGGTCCTGTAGGGACAATGACCCTTTTGAATTTACCATAGTATTAACTAAATATAAAACTAAATTTAATAAAACTAGTTCAAGTAAGAAAAACAAAAACACTTACTTTAGTGTGGCAAGATACATTAGTGCCTTCCACAATAAACAATATAATCAAAATGGCTCTAAACTGTGCATGTTTGAACACAAACTATATATGTGTATTCTAAAATAAATGACTGTTCAAAAATATGAAATAATAGAAAAAACAAGCAGTCGTGTCGTGGAAAAAAATAGGTCAGAATTCTGTGGCCCCAATTTGCTTTCGTAGCTTTCAGAGTTACAAAGACACCACAACTTTTTTTTTGTTTCGGCCACTAAACCTATGGTCAAGAGGAACTTTGCCACTAGCCTATGTTAAACTAACTATAACATAGTTAGACAAAACCATTTAATGGCGATTTAGTGCTACGATTTCTGAAAGTGTGGTATACAAAACAAGATTTGATAAGTTATTATCCATTTTATTTACCATTCCCCACAGAACCAGACTGAATGAGAGGATTCCCGATCTAACTTCCCCAGTCATTGAAAACTGACTGCCCTGTGCCTCACTCACAGATAAAGCTTTAAAGAAAATCCTAATTTCCTGCATAAGTAGGCTACATTGCAAATACTACAAACTCTCTGATTTGGGCTCAATATATTACACAACATTTTGTTCTGTAAGGTGTGTTAAAACACAAAAATGTACACTTATTCCCTTTAATCAACATCAACGTCAGCTGTCCTCGCGCGTTAATCACGTGCCGCTAAGTCACGTGGTGCGGTCCTCTACACAGCCGCTGCTCTTCTCTGCTCCTCTTCGATGCTCTCGTCAAACAGCAGGTGCAAGTGGGCTGACCGAAGATATGGAGACCTTCAAATGACGCCCTCGTGCTGCAGGTACGAACAGTCAATTGTTTAAGGTTCGTGATTCATCTGATGGCTCGTGTAAGCGAAACCTTCGAAAGTTTTGCAAGAAGCCATTTAGTTTATAGGTTGTGCTTAATTCGTGAGACATTATATAGTAGTGTTCTGAAAAAGGACTCTTCTGTAAGATATGGTCTAATAGGCTGTATTTACTGAAACATTCCCGTCCGTCTGTTTGGTGCGGTGTTTATGTTCCTCTTAACCACAAGAAGTGTCTCTAAACGCACCACTAGCTTTAAGACAAATCACAACATTACTTGCTTCTTACCAACATATCCACTGTTATCGTTTTCATAGACCTTTGCTTTCGATATTGGAGAGTTAATCATAAATGGTTTACTGTCATTTTATATGCAATTATTTTAATGTATTAATATATAATACACATTTAATACATAATTTAAAATTATTTATTTATATCTGTAAGCATTGAAACTGTGTTATATTAGGTGCTTAAATCGAAAAATGACATAGCCTGCTATCTTAAATGACTCCCTAAATTAGACTGTTTTGGTTCCTTTTTAAAACTATTGTAGGAAACATATGCTCTTGGAAATAAAAAGGCTGTGTACGGGATTTGGGGTTTTGGCTGAACTGAAAAAGGGTAAATGAAATTTGTGATAGAAAGATGCTGTTGCAGTCTGACTGTGTTCACCTGACCTTACAGTGGTGAGCACTGAAACATAGAGAGAGCCAGTCTTAATCTGGTAAACAGGATTAACGCCTCTTAAAGTCCTCTCACCCCATACACAGATCCAGTGTGTGACCCGGACATGTTGTGAGGGATGTTGTACCGTGAACTATTGCTTTTGCTCCAGATATAAAATAATAAAAAAGTAAATAAAAATACTGTGCTGCTGGCATAATTTGATCCCTTTGCGTGAGCACATATAGCTTTGATGAAGGTAACCTATAGTCAGGTGTGTTAACTGAGGAGCACCACAGTCTGTCACTTGGCATTTTGTAAACAACTGACCACATTCTTGTAAGGTTAAGCAGGAGGTGGCTGGCATTAATCCAAAAACAAAAGCTGCAAACAGATGCTCAATGCTAACATTTGCTTTATACCGATGATTATTGCTCAGATATATAATATTCCCTTTTGTGTGGAGACTTAAGAGAATAGTACAAAGGTGCAGTGGGTCCAGCCTCAGGGGTTACATAAGGGTCTTAGGGTAATTTTCCTCATGATGTGTTTGTTTCTGGGAGGTTTGAGCTGCTCTAAACGGTACAGTCCGGGAGAGTAAGGTGGTTGAGGGGAACACAGCTCCACTCTAAACTGTGCTCTGGTGACATGCAGCAGTCAGGGAGCTGTGCTGTAGAGCAGCAGAGCCAGCAGCTGGACATCAAGTCTCCCTGGAGGCTGGTGAGTGGAGGTCAGATGTGTAGAGCTGGTCAAATCTTTCAAATTAATCAAAACATTGAACTAACCGTGATCATTTATATTAATAGTTGATTAAATTAAATGCAACCACTGTCATTAATATAACTAACAAATCAAGATACAAAAACACGGGGTATAACACAGGAACTAAGCCTGTTGCCAAATCCTGTAAATCCACAGCAGCACATTTATTTAAGACATTTTCCACAATCAGCCTTGGTATAAAAATCTGCAGTAAAATGTGTATTATCAGTGAATACTGTAGAGCAGGCACACTACTGTCGTTCACAAAGCGACAGTTCTTCTACACTGAATTCTGTGTAGAATTCACTTTGTAAACCTAATGCTGTATGAACGAAGGAGAACAGATAACAGGTGCAGCCAGATTTAAGTAAACCTCTACAATCTTTTTGCTTCATATGTAAATGTGAACACCTTTGTACACAAAGTTAAATTATGGCTTCAGAGTTATTACAGTTTTTAAATATTCACTGCAAGCATTCTCTTCAGCTTTGGGCCCAGATTAAGCCTCGATTAACTCAGGCCTTTTCAGGAAAATGGGACAGAAGCGCTGTGTTCAGGGACCAGCTTGCATTCCATCAGTGACTATTTTGAACAACAGGAGCGCTGGGACCAGTGGCCTCATAAAAATCTCAAGACAAACTGGCTACATTTGGCTTTTTCAGGCGGGTCAGTCAGGATACCAAACTTCATGAATGTTGAATTATTGACAGGTGGACACCATGAACTATGTGGGGCAGCTGGCGGGCCAGGTGCTGGTGACGGTCAAGGAGCTGTATAAAGGTATAAATCAGGCCACTCTGTCCGGCTGCATCGATGTTGTTGTGGTCCGACAGCCTGATGGGACGTTCCAGTGCTCCCCTTTCCACGTTCGCTTTGGAAAACTGGGAGTGCTGCGATCCAGGGAGAAAGTGGTGAGTGTCCAATAAAGGCACTAAATTCTTAGAACTGTTGGTTTTATATGATACTATACTATACAGTATTATTTATTTTTCAGAACTGCCCATAAAAGCACTATCCACTCTCTGAAGATAGATTGGCCTATTTTTCTATTTTAAGGCACTGTGTGGAATGCACAGTCTATAGCTTAATTTAGCCCCTTATTCCCTAGTCGAAAATGTGCTGCACTTTCAAGAAAGGGCCCTTATTATTCACAAGCTTACAGGAAGTTGTGACAGTGCAGGATGTAGTCTGTGGTTTACACTGAATACAGTCTCTCTGTTCCGTAGTGCTGTGCAGGGATTGGTATCAATAACCACATCTGTGGCATGTAATGTTCTATTAGCCTAATGTAAACATACTGTTTGTTCTTTGGTGTAATCAGACCACATTACGGAAATTTAATCTGCCCACCAGCCAATTCTTGTTTATTAATAAAACTGTACTAACTCTGCAGATTGACATTGAAATTAATGGTGACCCTGTGGAGCTTCACATGAAACTGGGAGACAATGGAGAGGCCTTTTTTGTGCAGGAGATGCAACAGCAAAACGTGAATATAATATTAAAAATAATAATTCATCCTATTCATTCGTTTATGTCCCTGATTATTTCCTTTTCATTTCAAAACTGATATAGGAGATTGTCCCAGCCTACCTGGTGACCTCCCCAATCCCGACTGAAGAGGCTCTATTTAGGAGCAGAGAGTCCAGATGTGGAGGCTCAGCAGTGGAGAGCAGTCAGTCTCTGAACCCAGAAGACTCGTCCTGTGGAAACACTCAGTTGCACCCCAGCACTGCGGGCAAAAAGAAGAGGAGACGCAGGAAGAAGCATAAGGCTGAGCCCCGCAAAGAGGAGCAAGACACTGCTGCAGACCTGGAGCTGTGTGAGCTCAGTTCAGATGAAGAGCAAAGTTCACTCAATGGACGGTAAATACATACAGTTCACTTAGTTCAGTTTCCTTTCGTACTGTGCGTTTTATAAAACTGTATTTCTTTTGTTCTCAGCACATCTTCACTTTCCATGATGAAGGATAATATAGAGCACAGGCAGCATACCCCCATCAACAGCTTGGAGTGGGACAGCTACCCTTTCTCTGATGGAGACTGGCCTTCATGCACTATGTATGAGCCACTCACCCTTTGTATTTTAAGGGAAGAGGAGTCATATTTTCATTAATAAAATTGATGAAGTAAAATTGTGTTGTGTGTATAGCAAGGAGCTGTCCGAGCCAACGTCCCCAAAGAGTGACTCTGAGCTTATGGTGAAGCCCATAGAAAACATGCTCAGAGACTCCCACATGCAGTGGACTTGGGGAGAGTTTCCAGAATCTACCAGGGTAGGCTCACATCAGCTTATCATTTGTTTGCATTATTAGATTTGTTAAAACTAGTTCATTATTATCGATTAGTCTTATGTGCAGAACAAGAAGGACAAAGCAGAGCCAAAGACACTGACCATAACTCCTTCAGAGGACACACATTTTCGCGTCATCCTGAGCTCTGAGGCGATGGAAGAGGAGACAAGAGAAGAAGAGAAACCCACACATAATATCTGCAGTATTGTGAAACCAGAGCCTCGCACCATTAAGCCAGAACAGCTTCCTGCTACATCACAGCCTGGACCTTTCAGTGTGACACCTACTAGCTCGAGTTCAGGACCATTCCCTTCCAACTCTGATCCCAACACCAAAACTGTGCGCAAGACAAGGTGGACATCTTCACCACCCAGCCGCAAGAACAGTGGAGATACTAATGTGATTGTGGATTCAACAGCTCCCAGCAGCCCTGACACAAAATCCTCTCCCAATGACTCCCCTATAAAGAGAAGAGGTAACCCTTCACCTTTTAATACATGCTATTTTGAAGACCAGCTGTTTCAGCGTCATAAATGAAAACCATTTCTCATCCAATGTGACTAGAAACAGGAAGGATGTGGTTTTAGAGTTTGTCTGGGGCTGTACTGCAGTCACACAGAGGAAAAGGAAGCCTGAAAACTGAAGTCAGCTTTTTTTGTTTTTAACATTTCATGCCTGGTTTTTCCATTAAGGTGTGAGAAAAAGGAGCCAGCATCAGGGACCTGAGGACATTTATCTGGACGATCTAAATAAACTTGATCCTGATGTTGTGGCCCGATACTTCCCTAAAAGGTTTACAGGCTTTCCTATTTAGAATTGAAGATATGTATTCACAATCATGCCTGAATGTAATTGACGGTCTAAGAACATTTACTTATATGGGATTGTGCTTTGTTGCAGTGAGGCTGAGCAGATCCCGAAGCACTGGACGGAGACGGGAATGCGCTCTGGCTCTCAGTCGCCTCAGTCAGTGGGCAGCGCAGCAGCAGACAGTGGCACTGAGTGTCTGTCGGATTCAGCTGGAGACCTGCCCGATGTCACCCTGTCACTTTGTGGAGGCATTAGTGAGAACTCTGAGATCTCTAAAGGTAATGACTCCCTGAGCTCCTGCCATCATTAAAACAAATAAGGCAGTCGTCTTTTGCTGTTCATTAACACAGGCTTTCGTTTATTCCAGAAAAGTTCATGGAACACATCATCACGTACAATGAATTTGCAGAGAACCCAGCCATTATCGACAATCCAAATTTGGTGGTTAAAATTGCAAACAGGTGATCCAGTCAGTCTCATATACAATAATAGGATCCTTTTATAACATTCAGAGTAAACAGGGATTTATTTTACAGGTATTATAACTGGACACTGGCAGCTCCATTGATACTCAGCATGCAGGCTTTCCAGAAGAACCTGCCTAAGGTGTTCTAAAGACTTAATAGCCTGTTTTGTTCCTAAATGTCTGTTTCAAACCCATTAACTATTTGTTTTGAATGGCAGACTACAGAAGAAGCATGGGTAAAGGAAAAAATGCCCAAAAAGTCTGGACGCTGGTGGTTTTGGAGAAAGAGCAGCGTAAAGCAGGTGGGACTTCCAAACTGAATGTGTGGCTTTGCCTTGTAAATGAGTGAAGACCAACAAGGAACAGGTTGCTCTAATACATAAACCACCATTATACCTCTGTTTTGCATCCTTATGTAAAGACTTTTGAAGCCACTTTATATAACATAATGAGCAAAATGGAAAACACCATCTTCTTTTCTCATTAGACGTCATTAGAGGCCAAATTAGAGAGACAAGAGTCGCTGACCAGTGAGAGTCCTGCCCTTCAACAGGCCCCAGAAACACAGTGAGTCAGCAACAAATGTCTGGCTTCCACTCTACACACAGTCATGCAGCAACACAAACACTGTTGGCTAAACAGGGCCCACACTGACTGGATTTGCAAGCTTTACTGTCATTTTAGGTTTCAACAACTTTGTTTGAAAAAAAAAAATAGAAAAACAAGGCCATTGGTTTTAAAATGACACAATAACATTTTAAAAGCAAGATAAACCAAGTGTGTTCTGTTGCCCTCTTGTGGTCACTGTATTACATTGTCCTACTGTACATGCATACACATCCTAAAAGGCATTTCCAATGAATTTCCAGGTGGAGTAATGCCTATCTCTCTGCAGACAAAGAACAGCAGAGTGGTCCAGTGACGATGAGACTAAGGAGCTGAATGCTGTGGCTCCTGCTCTAACACCTACTGAGCATGTGCAGACTGAAACTGCAGCACCAACCTCATGTCCCTCCTACAAGAAGTCCCTGCGCCTGTCATCTGACCAGATAGTAAAATACATTACACACAATGATCTTTGTTATGGCAACAAAAACATTTGCTTATCATCTGTGATTGATTGTGACAGTTAATCCCGATTCAGAAAATTGAGGCAATTTGTTTTTATTAGTTGTCTTAGAAAAAAGTAATCTAAAATAAATGCAATACACATTATCTATTCTAGAGTTGTTTGAAACTGAGGGAAGGACGTAATGATGTCACCTTTAGTATAACTACACAGTACCAGGGCACTTCTCGGTGCCAGGGCACCATCTACCTGTGGAACTGGGACGACAAAGTCATAATATCTGACATTGATGGCACAATTACAAAGTATGACATTTTTTATTAATTAATGAAAAGTTATGGTCTATTTAAAATAAATTTACAACTGACCAGTTTAACATGGTTGTTTCTTACCCCACAGATCAGATGTGTTTGGGCAAATCCTTCCACAGCTTGGGAAAGATTGGACTCATCAAGGCATTGCTAAGCTTTACCACTCCGTGCACGAGTAAGCCATGCATAGTTTTAAATGGTTCTTTTAGATTTATGGATGGTTGTCCAGTGTCAGACGTCATGTGGCAAGTTTAAAAATTATGAATTTATGTCTGTCTTCCAAAGGAACGGTTATAAATTTCTGTACTGTTCAGCGCGTGCCATTGGCATGGCAGACATGACGCGGGGGTATTTACACTGGGTCAACGACAGGGGGACTTTGCTTCCTCAGGGACCACTTATGCTCTCTCCAAGCAGCCTCTTCTCAGCCTTCCACAGGTAACTATGTCTTTACAGCAGGGATTACCAAAGAAAGTCATGTTACAGATCTTTTTCAAAAGAAGCATTAAAAGTAGCATTAATTAACATCTTATATTATATTATAATTAACATATTTAACATCCCTAGGAAATAAAAAATGATTATTATGATATTGATTATTAGGATATTTTTGAAAATCTATTACAAATCGAATTGTTCAAAGTAGTTGGGTTAATTTAAACTGGACTGAAGCTGATCAAATCTGTAATGTTTTTCGTAGAGAGGTTATTGAAAAAAAGCCAGAGAAGTTCAAGATTGAGTGCCTCACTGACATCAAGAACCTGTTTTACCCAAACACTCATCCCTTCTATGCAGCTTTTGGAAACCGGGCCAGTGTATTACATTTTTACTTTTTTGCATTATGGTTGATAATAATATAAACTCAATATTATAGTCCTGTGAGCAGTATTATGTTCTAGGATCTATACTGATTGTCCCTTTCTGTCTTTAAGGATGTGTTTGCTTACAAGCAAGTGGGTGTGCCTGTGAGCCGGATATTCACAGTCAACCCCAAAGGGGAGTTAATCCTTGAGCTGGCCAAAGGGAATAAAACATCGTGAGTATGAAACTGCTAACTGTTGTCTGTCAGCTATTTCTCAGACAAATGCTGATTGTTTAAACATGTATTCTTGCAGATACAGTCGACTGAGTGAACTGGTGGAGCATGTTTTTCCTTTACGAAATACCCAACACAATGCCACTTTCAGCTGCCCAGAATTCAGCTCATTCTGCTTCTGGAGACAGCCCATTGCTCAAGTGTGTTTTGAGGAGCTTCAGATCTGAATGTCTTTTTATCTCAACCGAGAGCATTATTATATCTACATGCACTGAATTAATGCAGCAGAAAGTGTGATTCTGTTAAGGTTAGCATAGCCTAGTGTTGATTGGACTGGTTAAAATAGTTTTGTTCTAAACTGTCATTCCTTTAGAGTGGATCATTTTAAGATATACTGATATACTTTTCTTTAGTATAGAAAACAGGCCCTCTTTGCACACGCCCTTAAAGCAGAACTAATCAGAACCCCTTAAGCTTAGGCGTATGTGATATGTTAAGATGTATGTATTTTTGACAAAGTCCGACATTAGAACAACAGTTATATCCTTAGCCTAGTAACTGAGTGAGCATCTTAAACAAGAGACTTCTGTATTAACGTGTACACAAACTAGCAGCTGGACAGTTGTCCCCTTCAGGCCATATTGACTGTGTTGTTGTGCTCTTATATCTTGATAACTTTGCTCTGTTAAATCAGACCAATCAGACATTATTTGGCATGCAGTTAACAAATCTTAAGCTCTTTTGAATAATGCTGCTATTTATTTTGTACTATTTAGATACTTTGGAAAGATCAACAGATTATTTTAGTTTATGACGAGTTTAAAAAACTGACTTTTGATGCAGTTCTGTGCTTGCATTTCATTCTGCCATAGTATTGTGATTTATTTTGCTTCAGCCTTCATCTGTCTTTCAAGTCCATTTACAGATATTGGTAAAATGTATTCTTTCTATGAAAGTGAAACTTTAGGGTGAGAATCTCACACAGTATATTATCTTTCAAGCTGTATTTTTCAAGCTTTGCATAGTTATGTAAATCAACATGCTTCTCAAAACCTTTTCTATAAATTGTAAAATGTGACGTGTCAATGGTCTGCATTAAAAAACTTTAATAGTCGACTGAAATGAAAAGTATTTTTGTAGTATTTCAAATAAGACGTGTAAACTAGAGGTTATTTCCAAAACAATGTTTGGGTTATGAATGGTACCGCTTGTTTAATAAAGCTGTTTTCAGTCTTTATGCACTTGTAAAGGTCCTTTTAAATATTTTAACAGTTTCCATTGTTATACTAGCTTATTTTTAGATTGAGGTTTAAAGTAAATAACTTAAAAGTGTCCTTGTAAGTTAATAGATAAAGTTGGAATTTATTCATTAACCAATAAACTTGGGGGGCCTACAGTTGTGCTCATAAGTTTACATACCCTGGCAGAATTTGTGATTTTATTTTTGGGTCCTTTTTTATGAAGGATAACACAAAAACTTTTCTTTCACTCATAATTAGTGGTTGGGTGAAGCCATTTATTGTCAAACAACTGGGTTTTTTGCTTTTAAATCATAATGACAACAAAAACTACCCAAATGACCCTGATCAAAAGTTTACATACCCCATCACTTAATACCGTGTGTATTGCCGCGTTTTGTGGTAGTTGTGGATGAGGCGCTTTATTTTCTCAGATGGTAAAGTTGCTCATTCATTTTTGGCAAAAAGCCTGTAAATTCTTGTCTGTCTTGCATGAACTGCACGTTTAAGATGTCCTCAGAGTGGCTCAATGACACTGAGGTCAGGAGACTGAGGCCAGTCCAGAACCTTCACTTTATGTTGCTGTAGCCAATGACAGGTCGACTTGGCCTTGTTTTGGATTGTTGTCTTGTTGGAACGTCCGAGTACGTCCCATGCGCAGCTTCGGGGCTGATGAGTAAAAATCTTCCTCCAGTATTATCCGATAAAAGACTGCATTCATCTTTTCCTGTGCCTTTGTAGCTCACACATCCCCAATTCATCAGCGATCCACCTCCATGTTTCACAGCAGGAATGGTGCACCTTTCATCAAAGGCCTTGTTGACTCTTCTCAAAATGTAACATTTATGGTTATGGCCAAATGTTAAATTTTGGTTTCATCAATCCAAATTACTTTGTTTCTGAAGTTTTGAGGCTTTGTGGCATTTGTGTAGTAATGGCTTTCTTTTGGCAACTCAACCATGGAGCCCATTTTTCTTCAAGTGCCTCTTTATTGTGCATCTTGAAACAACCACATCACTTTTTTCAGAGAGTCCTGTATTTTAGCTGAAGTTATTTGTGGGTTTTTCTTTGCAACACAACAAACAATTTTCCTGGCAGTTGTGGCTGAACCTTTTGATAGTCTACCAGACCTTTTCATTTTCCACTTCTTGAGTTTGAACACTATTGATTGGCATTCTCAATTCCCTAACTTTCTTTTTATATCCCTTTCCTGTTTTATACAGTTCAATTGCCTTTTCCCACAGTTCCTTTGACCATTTTTTTGCTTTCCTCAAACTCAGAAAACAGAAACATCAGTGCAGCACTGGATGGGAGATGCAAGGGTACATCAGGAGCCCAGAAACTCACTAACCTTTTATACACACACACTGATTACAAGCAAACAGATCACAGGTGAGGATGGTTACCTTTAGTAGCCATTCAAACCGGTTTGTGTCACTTGTGATGTTACCATGTACACTTTTGATCAGGGGTCATTTGGGTAGTTTCTGTTGTCAATATGATTTAAAAAAGACTAAAAAAGTTTAATAAATAAATGGCTTCACCCAACCACTAACTATGAATGAAAAAGGTTATTGTGTTATCATTCATATTCTCAGAAAAATGGGGAAAAAAATAAAATAAAAATATCACAAATTCTGCCAGGGTATGTAAACTTATGAGCATAAGTATGTACAAGTGCCTACTGTGGACTGGTTACCATTGACATTAATATGTACTATTACTTATACCAGTAAAATCATATGTAATGAAGAAACTTTTAATATAAAGCCAAAGAATTTGGTTTGTTAACAGCACAGGACTACCGCTTGGCTGGGCTGGAGTAAAGCAGCACAGCACTAAAAGAGCACAGGATCTCAGAGGAGGCTGAGATGGCAAGCTTTCCAGCCGTCAGTACAAGTCCGGCCCTGTCTCCTTGCTTTAGAGGCAGAACCAGGCTCAGTGAAGCCGAGCTGCTGCAGTTGCACTGTTCATGTGGCACTGCGGCTCCAGAGAAGAAACCTGTTGAGTCTAGTCTCTGTATGCTGTGGTTTGCTACAAAGAGGACAGCTTCGACTTTTTCACCTCGCTGGGCAGTGAGCACAGCATTCACGAGGTAACGGCCATCTGTGGGAGCTGTAAAGATACCTGAGGGAAACACAATTAAATGGATACAACTGTGATTTTGTGAACTCTGGAGACTGTGTAAATTGTGGAGACAGTGGAGATGGTTACCTGTGCGAGGATCATAGTTTCCTCCATCATTGACCAGCACTTTGTTGAAACGAATAACACCAATCTCTCCAGAGAAAGGTGTTAGTGTCAGACCAGCTGAGAAAGACATCTTGTCACCTAAAAAGCAATATTTATATAAATATTGCTATATTAGGCAATATTTATATTTCCATATTTTAGCAACAATAAATACTAAAATGCAATTGTGGTTTTAGGGGCATGAAATTATGTTATTTTATTTACCTGCCTCCAAGGCCTCACTGGATTTGGCAGGGGAGGCTATTGAATAAACACAAAACTAGACAATAAGACTATGTTTTAGAATATATGGAGGGAAGTGTTAGGATGAGTCTCACCTGGAGCCCCTGCAAAGCCCTGAACGGGCATCATGCTGCCATCTGTGCCACTGGGTAACTTGGAAGAGCTCCTTTTCCCAGGAGGACCTGCCTCACCCGTCTCCAGTATAGTCATTTTAGGTCGGGAGCGATCCTCTGGGCCTGAAGGTCTTCCCTGGGTCTTGCTTGAACCATGCGGTGGCCCTACATCTTCAACTGTAATGGATGGAAATGAATACCTGCTGTTACAATGCAAATTTACCTCATCCCACAGATCACTCAGTCATGAAAGATGTCACAGTAACTGAAGATGAGTGAACTTTGGAAAATATTCTAAAAGCTTTCAATAGGCAGCTTGTATAAATATGCATCAGTATATGTAATTTATTCTGTGACATTTAAAGTATAGTTTGTTATATTGCACTTGTGTCACCAGTCAGACATGCAGCTGTATTTGTGTTGTAGGGACCTTACTGACTACTTTCAACTGTTGATAGCAGCAGAAGAGTGGGTGACTGTAGAGACTGTCATTAAAGCAGAGAAAATAACACAGTTCCACCTGCGATTGGTCAAATAGTGATGAGCTCTTAACTACATGTGCCACTGCATTCCTGTGAACTACGGCTAAGATGGACCGTGGAATTTATCAACTAATCAATCTCACTGGCTGGAGGCACAAGTCTGTTTTACTTCCCACCAGACAGCAGGCCTGGTGGCCTGTTCCCAAAGTTAAACCTGCACATAAAAGGCATACCAGCATAGCAAGGCACAGACACAAGCAGAACGACCATTTAGTAGAGGGGCAACAAACTTTTGAGCATGTGGAGCCAGGGCTGGTGTGTGGCCATAAAACTAAACCAGGGGGTAAGTCTCATATAAAGCAGGGTATGTGCTCTGGAGAGACTTTGATGGGAGTAATTCAAAACTGATTTTTGTGCAACCAAGATAAAAAGGTCAAACACAGGAAGTATGTCTGAATGTGAGAGTGTTTGTGATGATTAAAGAGGTGAGCTTTAACCAAAGCAGCTGGGGCCCACAGATTTGCATCCTCCTGCAGTGGCTGCCCCCAGAACAGAACCACTCTGTTGTTCTTCAGTCAACAGTTTCTGGACACCACAGCTTGTGCCACATAAATGGACACTTTTCCACATTACTTTGTAATAACCAAACACCAAAGTTACTGTGTGTTATGAGTCACCTTTAGTGAAAAACAGCTGTGAATGTATTATATTAACTCTGGCCTAACAACAAAATCACAGAAAAAGTTTCTTACAGCAGCACTGACACACTGGCTTTTTATCACACTGGTCTCAAACTGAACTGGCTGGATCGGATTAGTTGGTGTAAATAGGCAGCTAATCTATTTTAGTCAAATCTCACTTCCACGTTTAACTCTAACACAGCTGCAGTTTTAATTGTAGATTGAACAACTCATATGAAATTCATAGGACTTTTAACTGGTAAAAGCATAACCTTGTGCCACAGCTTGATTCTCGCAAGAGTTTACTGACTTGGAGGAGTCTGGTCAAGTAGAAGCAGACACTGCGGCAGGCTTTTTGCCTTTGAGGGAATCGGATTAGGTCCCATCTTGTTTTTGGTTCACAGGTTATTGTGTTTGACCACTGCCCCATGTGTCACCTATTAAACCATGTTATTTTAACCACCAAGACTTGTCAGTAGCAGCTAGGTATGCACTCTGATCTTTGAAGTCTTTGCTGAAAGTATGCTAAGATTCCTTTGTCACACATGGTGAGATTTATTTACAGCACACTTAAGAAAATATTTACAGTTAATTCCAAAGAGCTATTGTGCCGGAAAGATTTCGTCACTGTCGAGAATAAAAACCTTTGTATTCTTTTCCTTGACCTTCCCATTCGAGGTTAACTACTGGTATGACATCATAGCAAACATAATGACAAATGGCCCTCGGGACTCCAGTGCAGCTCTAAGTGTTCACAGTGTTTATTTGAGAGAAGAGCTCAGTCATGAAAACTCTGGATTCTTTAGTGAAATTAACCAACACGGCTCAAACAAAAGAGCTGAAACATGAAAGCGCCATAAACAGAGAAAGGAAAAAATGAGTTTGACAGCAGTAGCACTGATGTAAACAAGGCTCTTGGCTCTAAAATAAGGCTGGCCTAAGTGGACGCTGTGAGTGCTCTGGTGATAAGCTGCCTAGACTTCTCTCTATAATGGACTCTGAACAGCTTTTTCCAGTGTCTTTGGATGAGCACCAAAATAAATCTAGGATAAGATGCAATGAGAAACAATTTCAGACAATCTAAACAGACAATGAAGATGTAACTACTGCCAAACCAGACAAATAGCCATGAAAAGACATATGCAAACTGCTGTTGATGCATGTGTGTAAGCAAAGACTTTGGCCCTGAACATATGCTGCATCACCTGCCTCATAAAGCAGGAACTGAAGACAAACTGATGTGGTCTCAGAGGAAGGACCCCAGCTGTAAACAATATGGGCGTTCACGTTTACAACTGCGAGGGTCACAAGAAACATCTACAGTTGTTGAGTCATGGGGAAAACAAAAGAATTATCAAAAGATCCGTGGGAAAAGGTAACTAAACTGTATAAAACAGGAAAGGGATATAAAAAGATAATGACGAAAATAAGGAATAGAGAATGCCAATCAGCAGTGTTCAAACTCTAGTGGAAAATGAGAGATTCTGTTGAAACCAAACCAAGAACCAAAACTTTCAGCTACAACCGACAGGAAAATTGTTCGGGATGCCTAAAGAAAACCCCCACAAATAACTTCAGCTGAAATACAAGACTCTCTGAAAAAAGTGTGTGGCTGTTTCAAGATACACAATAAAGAGGCACTTGAAGAAAAATGGGCTCCATGGTCGAGTTGCCAAAAGAAAGCCATGACTACGCAAATGCCACAAAGCATCCCACTTACAATACATCAAACAGCACAGAGGCAGGCCTCTAAACTTTTGAAGAGTCCTTTGGAGTTCCAACATGACAATGTTCCAAAGCACAAGGCCAAGTCGACCTGTCATTGCATACAGCAGAATAAAGTGAAGGTTCTGGACTGGCCTCAGTCTCCTGACCTCAGTATCATTGAGCCACTCTGGAGAGATCTCAAACGTGCAGTTCATGCAAGACAGCCCAATAATTTACAGGAACTGGAGGCGTTTTGCCAAGAAGAATGGACAGCTTTACCATCTGAGAAAATAAAGAGCCTCATCCACAACTACCACAAAAGACTTCAAGCTGTCATGGATGTTAAACAGTATTAGGAACTGGGGTATGTAAACTTTTGAACAGGATCATCTAGGTTGTTTCTGTTGTCATAATGATTTAAAAAGAGTAAAGTTTTTGTTTTTGTGTGATTATTAAAATATATAAATTATAATTAAAATAAAAATTAAAATATTCTGCCAGGGTAAACTTATGAGCACTGTATGTACTATTTTGAATGTGTATTCTCTTACTGTGTCAGCAACACCAGGTCCAACTGTAAAATCCTGATGTACTACTGTAGAGTCTGTCTGCAAAATGCCAAAATGACTAACATTTTTCAAAGCCAAGGCATTGCTCAATACAAGCGAGGCAAATTAAAATCAAGCATATGTCTTCAATCTGCCTTGTACTTTTCTGAAGTGCAAACTTCACATTTACTCACTCCAATTACACCATTTTACAGAATCTACGATGAACTGGGCAAACATCCAGATAATAATCTAACATAAATATGGGTTATGAAGCCAACGTTCATCTTTGAATGTCTAAATACTTTCTGAACAGCCTACCTGTGTTCTTGGTGGGAAGGCTGTTTGTTAACTGCTTGTCTCTGGCCACTTCAGCAAAATGGTTCTGTAGGTTCTGACAGGTCTCTGTCAGCTGGCCGATGTCTCTGGCCTGAGATGTCACTGTGCCATTTATTTGGCGTACACAAGTCCACAAACTGGTGATGTGCTTGTTCAGGCCCTCTTTGATCCTTTGAAGACTATCAGAGAGGGGTTCCAGCTTGCTACATAAGGCCTCGACACCAGCAACGCGGCTGTCCAGGCAGGTCATCTCCTTGCCAATGTCTTCTGCTTTTTCTCTACAACCGTCAGCTTCAGCTTTCACCTCTCGCCCAACCTCGCCCAGTTGTCCCATTAGATCCCTGTGCTGTGTCTTGTGGAGTTCCAGCAAGTCCCTGACCTTGTGTTTACCTTGAGTCCAGCTAGAGTTGAGAATGTGTGAGGCAAACATCTGCTGCTGGACTATGTTTGCTACCAAGTCGTCTAACTTGCTCATGTGACTTTTCACAGCGTTTAATTCTTCATTTATGTTGTCTAAGCTGGAACTGTAGATATCAGACTTTTCAATGTCTCCGAGTCTATGATGCTGCAAATTTACAGTTGTTCTCAGGGCCTCTAAATCTTTTTTGCAACTTTGAGAGTCAAATGCAATCTTCTCCAACACAGTCAGTTGAGCATCCGTTACATTTAGTTTGGGCTGCAGAGCTTGGAATAAGTTCAGGATGGAGATAGTGTCTTTGTCCAGAGTTTCCGAATGCCCTGATTGATGCACTGGGCTATTTGTGCTTGTATTAACCAAAAAGGAACTCAGTCTGTCCTCCATCGAGGCCAACTTGTCATGCACAGTTTTCTCTTGAAGAGCTTCTGACTTTTCTTTACTTGGGTACTCCACTGAAGGAAGACACTGGCCTGGCAAAGTCTTCTCAGAAATGTTCAGGCATCGCTCAATATTTTCCACACGAGCCACTACTTGTGTGTCGAACCTCATTGTATTTCCATTTTGCACTAGTTCCTCTCCTCCCAGCTTGGACTTAAGATCCTGGATCTCGTTGCGGAGATCCGACTCTTTGGAATCCATGAGCTCAGTCAGACTGAGGTAGTGGGCCTCCTGACTCTCGCATTGCTCCTGGACAGACATTATTTTGTAGTCACAGGAGTTCTTTAAATCTGCCATTTTAATGTCAATGCCCTCCATCAGCTCATCCCTTAAGCTACGTATCTTTTCATCCAAGTAAGCTCGCAGGTCTGGCTCGTTTGCAGGAGGGGGAGTAGCCAGTGGCTTCTCAGCTGCCTCCATTAGCAGACGTATTTGTCCATCATGACGGTTGACCTGATTCAAAAGGTCATCCAGGGTATTAGTCGTAGACTCCAGATTGTCTGTGACCCGGTTGATCTTGTTCATGACCTCGTCTATCTGCAGCGTTTCTGGCTCAAAAGAGAAGTCTTGCAGGTGGATGGTCTGGGTGTCAGCGCCGCGGGCACTAGCAGGCTGTTTGAGGTTATTCAACAGTGTGACTAGCATTTTACTGGCATCCTCCTGAAAGTCCACTCTGAGGCTGGAGGCCATGTTGGTCATTCTGGCCTGCATGTCTAGGACCATCTGAGAGAGGCGCTGCACCTCTTCTTCTAAGTCTTGTGCACTTTGAGATTCAGCCGTACCATATAAATGCCTGTGACTTTCAGACTGTCCTTCTCCAGTCCATGGGTGCTCAGTCTGTCTCTGTGGACCTGTGGACAGAAAAGGTTTGAGGAATCAGGAATGAAACAGACACTACTTCTTTGTAAATATCATTTGTTTACTTTCATGATTTTGCGTTTACCTCGCGGTGCTGGAATATGTACTGGTGGTGGAGAAGGTAAACGCTCCACTTGCAGTAGGTTCATGTCTTTGACCTCCCTGCAGTCATGACCCTGATAACCTGGGCAACACCGCCACTCCAACTCTGATACACTCTTATAACCAATCTTATACATAGGCCTGAAGTGTGTCCGATATCTGCAGTTAGTATAATGCAACAATTAACAAAGAAACATTTTTTTGTTTGGTCTAGAACAATGAATTCATTTTGACAAATTCTATCTTTTAGTTGTTTTAGTAGTTAGACTACAATACGGAGTTATGATAGACATTACAAACTATACGTTTCTGTATCATCATAACTATACTTTAAAAGTTTAACATGTTAAGTATATTTAGCTACAAGTAATCGGGTACTACGCCCAGTTTTGAGGACTTACATCACTTGTTGCGCACAGTTTGGCAGCTCTAGTGGACATGGTACAACTTCGGGCTGCACAAAGCTCTCCGTGCCTCCAACAACGGCGCAGCTCACGTTTTTCTGCACCACATACGCACACCAGTTTCTAGAATAAAAGTAACCCTGTTCTTTTTATAGAATAAAAAGAAAAGAGAAACGCGTACGAGAGCTGCGCACAAAATATAAACAAACTGCATGACATAAAAAAACAAAAACAAAAAAACTTACTTGTTCCTTTGTTGTGGCTTGGGGCCAGTATAAGCGTTTCCTTGAAAGATGCTGTATTGAAAAGGAGACCCGCCGATGACAGGTAAAGTTATAAAAAGGTACATGAACGCGCTCTTCATTGTGGACGTGGGCTAATTTCTAATGCGTGTTCCGATTGAAACGAAGGGTGAGCATCTGTGGCTGTTTAGTGAAGGCAGAACTGCAGCTGGCTCTCTCCGTCTTCCTCAGACTCAACAAGCTGCTGCAGCTCTTTGGATGTGACGTTTTGAGACTCCCTCCAAAACAGTTTTTCAATTTCCCCCCTTCTTTCAGACCAACAAACCAACAAACACTCAAAATGTCAGTGTATTCGACTTTGGATGATTATTCTTGGGCATATAAACCACATGTACAGAGTACATTTTTAACTTAAACGTAAATACAATTAAACACAACACATTTAAGTAAAAAATATTTTTCATTACATACATAATTTTCTTGAAAATAAAAGTTACATACTTTATAAACAATATCTATTTAAAAAAACATGTAGCACAGACAGTAGTATATGGTTCTTCTTTTTCTCCCATTATCTGGCTCGTTTTGTAACAATGCCAGATGTTTCACCAGAGTGGGTTGAAACTCTTTTGAGTGGTTGGACTGGAGCTGCTGAAAGAAAATGTAAAAAGAGCAATTATAAAAAAGGAAAAATACAAACTTAAAAAAAAAAGTTCCCTGGTCATACCAAGCTGTCTCTCAATATCCTGCAGCTGTTTAGTGATCTCCTCTATGTCCTTTTCATTCTTCTTCATTTCAGGCATGTGTTCCTTAAGCATTTGATCCCGCTCCTTTTGATTATCTTCATTTTTCTCAAGAGCGAGCTTGTATCTGCTGAGCAGCTCTAAAAAGAGACAGATTCACAGATTACGGCACTGTGTCATCAAACAGGACTTGGAAAAACAACTAATATGTGCTGATACCTATGTCTTTCATCAGGTTATTGTAGAGTTCAGGTAAAGGGGCCCCAAACACGTATAAGTCTTGAATGGGCGGGGCTCTATTCTGCGCACCCCCAAACTTTCCATGAGCACTGATCCGCTCCCCCTGTCTGGTCAGGATGGTGGGACACATTATCTTGTGCTGCACAACCTGAAAGCAACAACACATCATTAAAAGTATTAGAGTAGCAAAGCACAGCATGTTCATTCAGATTTACATTACCATCTTTCTGTATGCGTTTCCAGAATCCAGGTCATCAATCAAAATTGTGTTTCCAAGAATGTTTCTAAACACTGTAGAGCAAACAAGCAGATGTCAGGACCACTGGAATTATTTGAATGCAAAATCATATAAAGTCACTTTATTTATCAGAAGAAATGTCTGAGAATTTATTTAAGAACGCTCTATTGAGCCACTTCAGATGGCAACAATATACATCACAACAGGTGAGTTGTGCCCCCACAAAAAGCACTTCTAAACTTGAGGTTCCAAACACAACAGTAGCTGAGGTGGCAAACAAACGCATGGAAGGGCTCTGACAAAACCATGTTACAGTAATAATCTGATCTTAACTCACCAATGTCACATTCCTCAGGCTGACTGGTGGGAATGAGAAGATCTCTGGCAAACACTGGGTTCCCCGGAGGTTCAAAAAGAGGATGACCATTTCTTATGTGTGGCAATGATCTGAAAGATTTTATATTTATATTGTATTAGGAACAGTACAAAGTTTGGAAATAGCACTCACCAAAAAAAAAAAATAATAAAATGGCTGAACAAAGTCTTTAGCTTATCATTGCGAGATGGTTATACAAGATATTTAAAGAAAATCTGTAGTGGTCATTTTTGTGTATAAACGTAGCTCATGAAAAGAAACCTACCCTTTGTTGTAGACATGGATACTGTCAAGTGGCATGACCTGCTGCCTGCCCCTAGTCTGGTCATAGATTCTGCGTGCAGCTACCGTCGTCATGGTGATGACGCAATCAATGTCACCCCTGATATGCCACGAGATGACCCAAGCATCGCCGTCATCCCTCACCCAGGCCAGATGCCCCACCTGCAGGTGTAGGACAATTTGGCTATAGTTTGAGCCATGTTAGTTTGTCCTACTGATTCATTGAAAGAGCGAAAACCCTACATTTGTTTTATGAGCTCTTTCCTGAAATGACATGTATTATATATTACCATTCCTAAAACATCTGGTGGACCCTTAAAGCCATCAGGTTTATTAAATTTTCTTCTGGGTGCATTCAAGATTGTTTGGGCTTTGTCACGTTTCTCTTGTATAATTTGTCCAATAACTTGAATCTATAAAAATATTGAATGTCATCACATGTAATCAGTAAAACACCTATACAAAGGGGATCAATAGTTAAAACATAAAAAAATCTTACAGATGCATTTTCTGGTATATTTACGTTGCAACTCTTCAGCTCATTTCTAAGCTCACACACGTTCTTACTTGAAGTTAAAAAGAAGGCTGGTATAGAAGAAAACATTTGACAACATGAACACAACAAAAACAACAAGAAATAGACAAATTATATCAATCAAATCATACAGGTGGTATCTGTGATGAGGGTCTTTCGAATGGTTATAGCATTCTTAAGCTGGGAAATATGATATTTGAGCTCATCTCTCTTCTTGGACAGCACCAATATTTCCTGCTGGTTCTGTGAGTCTAAAACACAATGGCAAAACAGTGCGTTTATTTTGGGAAAGCCCCGTTTATGGTAAAAATATGCTCACTGTAAAAATGGAACAAACACAAAAAGCAGAGGAGGCCTTTTATCATTACTTCATCTTTGCATTTCAGAGTAGGATATACCATTGCAAAAGCGGAAAGGAAGCTCAAAAGAAGCCAGGGTCTGGGAATGCCCCGGAAAAAGGACAGGCCTGAAGAGGACAACATACGTGGTGCTATGTACACCAGGACTGTTCTCCATTATAACAAGCCTCTGTGAAAAGTACACATCCAGACATTAATTATATCACAAGCACTTGGTCCTTTTTTTAAAAAAACAATAAATACTTACAGAAATGTGGGCCTTTCCTTCAACCAGCTTAAACTGAAGGTTGCTAGTTTTGCCTTCAAACAAAGGAAGAGGGTCTTTGCCCTCTGCTGTTGAGTTTTTTATACAAATCTCAACGTCTCCATTCAAGCCCTGGCCTGATGGATTACCGTATTCATCCTGTGGGGCATAGAAAGAGCATTTACAACATAAATGATAAAGACTTAAATGAACTCTATTTGTGCTCACCATTATCCTTAGGGTCATATTGTTGACAACAACGCGTTTGGCAATGTCTTCACTGTAAAAAACAACTGGTGTTTCTGGCTGAAGATCAGGTGCCAGTTTTACAGGCTGATTTGCCACCACATTTATAATAATCTAGCACAAAGAAAACAGTGCCCGGGTTAATTCTGTGTTTGAAAGTCACAATAATAACCTTCAATTCAGACAAAAAATATATGGTGCCAACTTATATTTAAACCACAATGTGAAAGTCTGTAATCAGTTCAGTTACTATATGTCTTAAATTTGAGCGCCTAAATAAAATACTTGCCAGGGATGTTTAGTACAAATTTTAGATGCAACCTACCTGATCACTAGACAAGATTGTTTTCCTTTCTTTTGGTTCATGTAAGCAGAACTGGATAGTGTATTCCCCAACATGTTCAGGGATAGATTTCTCTCTATAAAACAAGAAAATATTTACTTGCATACCATGTTACACTCAAACACAAGACAGTTAAAACATGTAATTATACCTAAAATAAAAGGAGCCTTTCTTTTCATTCTCCAACGGTTTACTACACTGTAGCTCAACTGACTAGAAAAAAAATGGTGACAGTTAAATAAATAAGCAGATGTACTATTTTTAGTAGGATAATGTTGACGGGAAAGGGTGGCCACTCACATTTTCTGGGGGTTCGTTTCCTGAGTGCACACCCTTCCACACCAGCATAGATACAGCTCCTGGGCTAAAAGTTGATATTGGGCTGCCTTCATCAGAAATCACTGTCACTGAAAAGACTGAACATACACACATATACAGCGATGTCAAGTGAACTGCTGAAATAATAATAATAATAATAAATATATACACACACACACACACACACACACATATATATATACATACATATATATACACAAAGAACCAACCTGGAAAGAATCCCCCCGCAGAAAACGTTGCTCTAGTGTCATACTTCACATCCAGGCTGACTGGCTTAGAAGGATCAGGAAGGACATTAAGATCTACAGATGGTCCAACAATGGGCTCCTTGTTGAAGACGCATTTAAAGTTTAGCTGATAGTGTCCCCTTTAGACAAAAGACATAACAGTTTCATTCTGATATTTGAAGGTGTACGTATCCCCAGAATAAAAAATATGGCTCCAAAAGTTTCTACACCATCAACACAATATTATGTATTTTAAAATGTAGCAGTGCCCCCTTGTGGCTAGACGTTACACACTGAACATGTCAAGATTTTTCTTACATAAAATGAAAAAACAAATGCATGAGATAATCCAAAAACGATACAATGCTGCTTACAATTCCCTGTTTACGTTATTACCAACAAGAAACAAAATAGCTTTCTACAATTCTCGAAGTATAATTAGACAGTGGGCAATATTTAACCGAAGACCCTTCTTGCTGTAGGGCAGGAGTGCTAAACAACCTGCCCCCGTGCCACCCATCTTAACACAAGCATACTGATTTAACATACATCTGTGATTTGAGTTAACATAACATAGGCTTTCCCCCACCAACATCCCAAAACATGCTGAGCTCCCCCTGGTGTGGCTGCCGGCTAGGAATTTTGCCACGGGGATAACAATGGGATAGTAAAAAATAAAATATAAAAGAAACCATAAACAATTATATATTACTATTTTTGCGCAGCTGTCACTCACTTTGGTCCGCTCACACTACTGATCACGAAGGAAGCTAGTCCCTTTGCATTGACTGGTTGAGATCTTATATTTGACTTCACCTAAAATTACACAATCAAAATTAATGACACTGTATAACAAATATGTTCATTACTATGACCAACGTCTAAAAGTAGTTTAAGGGTTAATGCAACACTTCCTGTGAGACTCACCTTCAGTCCTGGTGGTGAGTGGCACATGTGTACCACAACCCTCTGGTCTGGGGAGAGATTACCCCACTTGTCACACAGTTGGATAAGGAAAGGTGTGGGGATGCCATGGCCATTCAAAATCTGCAAAGGCTAGGAGAGCACACAGAAATATTCGGTGGCTAATTTACTGTGTCAATTAGACGTAGATAACTTTTACTGACTGATACAGAAGTATGTCTTCCTTTGTATGTATAATAAAAATCAAAAACACATTAAACTGATGAACAGTATGCGCTGCATTATTGTCGACAACAAAGATGTACACCTGATTCTTACCTGGGCTGGCCTACTGACTAGTTCAAGCTTTGCAGGAAAACCCGCTGCTAATTCCAGTTTTACAAGGCACGTGCAGCTCCTAAAGGTGAAACTCATCTCTCTGTAGCCAGGGGATCCAGAATTGAAGCACACACCTGTCACCATTACCGAACAGCTGCTCTCCTGATTTGGACACAGTAAAGATGTTGTCAGTTAATAATGACTCAAATTTAATTAGGATTGCAATATAATTTTCAGAACTCTGGGGAAATATGGTAAAAAATAACCATGATGTCTGTACCATTGTTTTTTTCACCCTTGCATACATCCTGTGTCCTGACTAAGTCTATGGCTTTGGGAAACACAATTCATACTGGAATAAAAGCTACTTGAATGTCTTAGCTTTAGAAGAAAATAAAAGTGCAATAGCATTATTTAGACTGATCTACTCCCCTCTGAATAATTTTCAAGTATGTGTGTTTTCACCTGGAACTTAAAGATAAGAGCTGCTTGGTCCAGACCCTCGGCCTCTGCTCTGATCTCACTCACACAGGTAGAGGTCAGTGTCTTGGTAACATTGTCGTGCTGATCCACAAGATCCAACACTATGGGTAAAATATGCTGCATTATTTTCTCTATAACCATAAGCACTTAAATCCCACAAAAAGTGTGTGTAACTACTTTACACTCACAGATGTGTTCAGGCCAAACTTCTCCAAGTCTCATCTTACACTGCGGCAGTGTTGCTTTCAGTCTCACTGGTTCATCTGGAAGAGGCCTAGAAACAACAAAAGACAAAATGTCAGCGCACCACATAAACAGTAGTTTAAGTTTAGGGTTTTTAACTATTGGGCTTACACAATAGTAAAGGAGACCGACACACTCTGGTCTTGGTAGGACACTTGGTAAAAACGCTCTTCATGAACTTTTGTTGGTACCTGGACATCAGGGAGCTTGCCTTTGATTACATCTGTCTGATTAATATTTCCAGTCCAGTTTACCTTATACACAAATGTAGAGCACATTATTAAAACAATTAATGTTTGTTACATGTGTTTCTTTAATTTGTTATTTTTCTTATACTTAACTCTATGAAATACACAGAACTGACTAGCTAGCAGACTGAAAGTTATGACATGTTTATACCTTAATCTTTGAGGCAATTTCAGCAGTGACAGGGACTTCTCTATCAGCCTCATCAAGAAGCTTAAAGAAGAGGTTATCTAACAAGCTGCCAGCCATCCACTGGATCTTTTCCTTGTTTTTCAGCACCAGACAGCCAACATCTTGTCTATAAAGCACCAGCTGAGAGACTTTCTTGCTGGGCAGCACAAGCAGCTCCCTTGTGACTTCTGCTATACTGCTTCGACTCTGGAAGAAATGTATGGTTTATGACCAAGAGCATAAAACAACACAAGTTTTGTAGCAAGTGTGGTCCTACTCACCGGAACACTGAACTGAACTGTGAGCATTTGTGACTGTCCGTTGACAATCGCCAGATTAATGGGCTTTGTGACATGCTGACCAATTCCATTTATGCAGTTAATTAATGTCGGAGTTTGATTGGGAACCTGGAACGCACAAAAGACTGTGAACAGCCTGTGGCTCAACGGAGAATGGTGTATAAATTAGTGCAACAACACATTATTATGTCGAAGAGAGGGTTCCCCTTGGTTTTTTGTTAAGAACAAAGGTGTCCTTCTCTTCCCAAAGAAAACCGACACTTTAAACTTCTGCTGTACCATCCTCTTTTTAGTGTCAGTGTTGAACATACATCATTTAACATGCTCGGATTTGGTTTGTCTGTTTACATAATGTACATTAGGAAAACCGCTGTTAAATACCCGGCACTGGGCAGTTATTTTGGGCGGAGCAGTGATGTTTCCAGCCTCGTCTTGAATCACAACAGTAAACTGGACCGTGTTGCCGTTCTCCACTGTGATAGGGCTGTCCTTTGGCATCACATGGATGCAGTATGGGTTACCTAAAAAGAATCACAGGTGTAACTTTGTGATTGTGGCAATGGTGGCATTTGTTAAAAGACAAAAATATGACAAGGCTTTATGTTATGTGAAAAAGAAAAGCTGTTTACCAGGGATTAAGCTGATTCCTAATTCTTTGGAGGGCTCTTTGAGGCCAGAAAGAGTCACTTTCAGAAGAAAATGCTGCATATAAAATACAACGGGGGAATAATAGTTATTAAAAATGTTTAAAATGTTTGTTTAAAATGAGATATTTGTGATATAAGTGCAACATAGGAAGTGTAAATGTTTTTAATCTAACATTTGCTTCCTGATTGGAGTTCTGGAGTTCTCCTATTGCTCTGACATTTTTGATTGTGAGGATCTTCCCTCTGCTGATTACTTGGTCATATGTTATATTCAGGCCACTACAAAATACAAATACTTCAGTAAATTGCTGATAAAAAGAACAAAATATACAATAAAACATTCACAAATAGGACCCACTTGCACTGAAGCACAGGTTTGAGATTGGAAGGAGGCTCTACTGAGTGACCATAGCGGTCCTTTATCTCCAGTGGAATATCAAAAGGCACTCCAATACGAAGGGTAGGGCTCACTGGGCCCACATCAAATGTATCAGCCTTACCTCCTGCAAGAGTAAAAGCATCTTAAGAGCCATACTAAGATTTTCATAATTAACAGAAGACCAAAACCTCTGAAAATATTCTGACCTACGATGGTGAATTGAAGCCTGAAATACGGAAGTTGTTTGTCTCCAAACACAGTGGCGTTACTCTCATTTATCACAGAGTTGAGATGGAGTGTGTACTTTCCCAGCTCCACAAGATTGTCTTTAGAATACAATCGCATTTAATGGAAGACATTTTAAGATAACTTTTAACATTAAATTATAACAAATAGTTACAATACCAATTTCCTTGAACCAAAATCTCCAATTGGGTGAATGTTGAGCAACAAGGGTCAAAACCTGTTGATCTACGCGATCTTTTAAGAGAGAGGAATAAATCAGCTTGAGGATACAAAGAACAATTGGAAGCTAGAGGGCCAGACGAGGATCTCACCATGTCGTACTAATCTGAGCACAACTGCCAGTTTTTTCATGTTGCCGTGACCCGCTGATGGCATTCTGGACAATGACTCCCCCTTCTTGTTAAGAATATCAATCTGTATTGGTCCTATAACAAAAGCGGGTTCAGGACACACACTTTTTAATACTTGATCTGTAATATCACTACTACTTATTATTTACCCAATGGTGTCCCAGCAGGACAGGTTTCTGGTATGGGGTTGTCATTTGGCCATTGTACAAGCAGCTTATGTGGAAGCCTGATAAAATATGTAAAGAGTGTATCACATAATAGTAATCAATAGTTAGTATTGTTCAGCATAATTTCAAACAGTTTACTCACTTTGCCGAGTCACTGTCAATGTTTTTCTTGATCTCTTCAACCGTAGCGTTTCTGTCAAGTTTGGATAGGAGTATGATTTTTGTCTTGTCGTAAAACCCTTTGGGTTCCTACACAACAGACAGCCTTTAGCAAATATCAAAATAATTTACTGTCTGAAACATTCTTCAAGAAAAGTGAGGGAATGTCATGATACATCACACGTCATTTAATGTATGCGTTTTCTTGACTTGAACTTACCCAACCTGGATACATTGAGAGACAACAAGCAGGATTTTGACTACAAACTTCAAATATAAATTCTTACCAAAGAAATTTCCACTTGTCCTCCAGTGGCAAACACATCTCCGTCATAATTTCCAAACAACAAGAAGTTTACAACAGTACCATTGTAAATGGGCTTAGTATTCTGAGACTTTATCTGTATTGAAAAGCAACGTTTTGATAAATGTAACAGTGAATGTACCAAATGTTTAAGGCACACAAGAAAAACAAAGATGCTTACTAATTGGCCTGTTTTGTAAACTTTGCCGTCCCATTCAATGGAAGAGAATGTGGCCCATGGATGCTGCTTTCTCTTTGGTACATCTGTTCGTGTTATGTGGCATTTATAGTCTTTAAACTTCACTTGCTTGTCCAGTTTTTCATGACAGTCTTGTAGCCACTGTGTGAATTCCTTTTGGAGTTTATTTCTTTGTTTCTGTGAAAGTGAACAGGTTTTCCAAGAGTACACAGTAAAAGAAGTGTAGCAACAATATTTGCAAAACAAATTTCCACTTGTGTTCTGGTGGCAAACACCTCCCCATCAAAACATGAAAACAACAGTGAACTACAGATGAAGAGAAAATGAGCTACAACACAACAAAATAGTTGAGTACTTTTGTCAATACAGAGACACGTTTACCTTATTTAGTCAAAAATACAAAATACCCCACCAGCAAATAATGAGTCCTACACTATATTAATTACATAACTGGTTTAATTAAATGCCTCTGTGTTGGCTGACCTGTCCATTAACAACATATGAGAAGATTGTGTCCTTATTTTTCAGCTTCTGCTCCAGGTCTATGAAGGTAAGTTTATTTTCAGTAACTTTGAATGTGTCGTCAGTGAACAGCACTCCTGAGAGGCGATGGTAACACTCTGCAGGCACTTCGTCTACTTTAGGAGGTTGGCTACACCAATCAAATCTGTAAAAAATGTACAGCAAAAATCAGGATAAACAGTTAAAGGGTTATTTCTGCTTAAAAAAAGTATTTACTCTGGTACTGTGGTGTAAGGAATGAGCCGTCCATTCCAATAGCATTCAAAGATGGGCTTTTTTCTTGTTTGGGCAATAGCCTCGTTATTAAAGTCATTGTCATCATCTTCTTCGACACCTGCTGGAAAAAAGCAAAAATATGATTGACTTTTAACTTTTATCACATTTTGTACACACCGTCATTCAGTTTTCCTTCTCACCATGCTCAACATCAGGGTCCTGAGGGTACGTCTCCCTGTCATAGAGGAAGGGATGATATCGGATTATTCCCTCCACCACACCTGCCTCCGGGTTAGTAAGGACTTTAAACTCAAATGTAGCGGCAGCTGCTCTTATATACAAGGTCTGCATATCATTTTCAATATCTCTGAGATTAATTACATTAGGACTCCTGAGATTCTTTGTCTGCAAAGTGATCTAATCAAAAGACAAATTTAACACAGATTCAGTCTCCAAACAATCATTATTTTTATCTCTACAGTATAACTTGAAAACAATTTTTCACCTGGATGTCAATTTTAGAGATTTGACTTGGTTCTGCAATGCAAGCTCTTGGGTCATTTCCATTAACTCCATGTATGTAATAGTGATAAATGTGTCTGCAAAACACATTTATTATAATTAAAAACTAGACCAGACCAGGGTTTTAAATGGTTTCTGTAAACAAACTCACGCTAGCTGTCTGGTCCACACTTCAAAGGCCTCTTTCAAAAAGTGAATGTGCTCTTGCAGGACTTCAGTGATTACAACAGCAGTAAAGCTTTCCCATTTACATTCTTCAGCTATGAGATCACAAAGAAAGCCTTCTTGGGCTTTATTTATATGCGAAGAGTCACAAGGCTACACAAGAAAAATAAAAGACACAGGATATACACAACAGTAAAGGTGCTGCAAATCGTGCAACAGATTAATTTATAATGTTCTTGTAACAAAGACAGGCCTTACTCTTCTGTTTCGGATTGTGGTACTGTAGGTGTCCTCTTTGTTCTTTTCCTTCTTCTCGAATAATGCTTTAGACAGAACCAACTCATGAACATCTGGGGAGCCGATTGATTTACTAATCACCTAAAAATAAGATAAAAATAAAATTATTTACTATTGCAACATTGTAGATTATTGTAATAATTAAAAAAAACTTCTAAAAATCAAAGAAATTGAATGACGTGATGTTTTAGTTACCCTGGTTGCCTTTCCAATGTAGAAAACAGCTTGTTTTCCTCCGACACCGAAGTAGGATATGTCACTGTTCAGACTTCGAGGAACAGGGTCTGGACGAACATAACCGCCTTGGTAACTGCAAGGAGAAAACATTTTAAAGCAATCAATTGTTGATTGTACAAAGATAAATAAAGTTTTGTTTCAAACCTTCCAAATTTGCTATTTTCCCGCGTAAATTTAGTGAGTTTGTACACTGCCCAGTTGTTGAGTTGTTTAGTTGTCATGCCACACCCATTGTCTAACACAATAACAGCATGTTTTCCTCGGCTTTCATCAAAAAGCTAGACAAGACAAATCCAACAGAGCATATCCATGTTAACTTGATTGAAATGTAAAAAAAAATAACAACAAACAAACAGCCTACCACTCGTATTTCTATGGTTCTTGCTCCCTTGTTCTTAGCAGTGGCTGTGAGTGCGTTGTCGACCAAATCAGCAAGAGCAAACGCTACAAATAAGAAAAGATGTAAATTCTATACAATGTACATTTCTCAACATATACAACTTGCATACGATAATGAAATACTTACGCAGTGCTTTCTTGCCCTCACTATCATAATACTTAAATGTGCCACTCTCAACAACAGTATTGTGATGAGGCGTGAAATTGATAGGTTCTTCTGTGGCCACTTCTAGTACTTGGTCCTCCTTCTGCAGCATGTACAGAGTGGTGCCATTTTTTAGTTCCTCTGTAAAAAAAATTAAAATACTAAATGAGTTTATACTAATTAAGTGAGAACCTTTGACTGTCTGTATTCTGAAGTATCAATCATTTGTTCATTTATTCATTCTCTGACACTTCTTTTTGATCTTGAGTAAAGACCATTTACTTTTTAAAAGTTAGCTCCGTCTCGCTGCAAAAAAATGCTTTCTGAACAACACAAAGGTACACTGGATAAACCGGTTAATATACCCACTAAAACCTTTTCTGACTCATTTTGATTTATTCTGCTCTGCTTTATTCGCGCAGCTCCCTGTTCTGCAGCGTTTCTCTGTGCGCACGGTCACAGCTGTAATGTTACACATCACGAAATACTTGTCAGTCTGTTCTAGCCTGTCCTCTGTATTTTTACCAATAAAATAGTTGAATATGTGACTAAGTGGAGAGCTATTTCGCTCAAATGAATGCAGCGGAAAAACTGAAGTTGAAGTTGTTTATGTGGAAATAGAGACAATAGTTTAGGCTGTATGTTGACTCTATACAAGTGCAGTTAATGACTGCATTATTAGGCCTAATTGTTGCCGCTATTTCTCTGCAATAACGTGATATTGTGATATGACGGATATTATCGGTATAATCGTGAGGAATATGATATGGAACTGCCCTAATGACCATCTCAAACAATGTAGATGTTGATTCAAAAGCCATTGTAAACATGCATTTGAATATTTCTCACTGATGAGCATAAAAAATACAGGTTGGAGCACAGGTTTATGTTTGTTGTGACTGACTTACGGAATTTCTCAAGATCCACCACTGTCCTCTCTGTTGTAACCAAAACAAATGTTTCACGTGCAGGGACTGAAAACCTCTGCAAAAGGAGAGAAAAAAAGAGCCATATGAGTCAGAATTCTCTACTTTGACGTTATACTATACACTATAACAAAACACAACAAACCCCTTTATTTCAAACCAGACAGTGCATGTACTAAGTCTGTTAGCAGATAAAAAACATGGCATAAGTAAAAGAGCGTTGTTTCTGCATTCCCCAACATGATATTTATATTAATATCATGCATTATACTGCTCTTATCACATCACTCAAAACAAACAGTGGATATTGCCTCAGAAACGATGCGATGAAAAGCAGGAAAGTCCAAACCACTCGTCTCCAGCCATTCTTCTTTTGTTTCGCTGCTTTTTAAGCGACGGTCATAAACGCAGAACTTTTTACTCTCCGAAGAGTTTGCCCGAAGAGCCGAGGAATTCCACATATTCTTAATAAATTTTGGCGTTGATGACTGCTCGTGAGCTTTCTCGCGCGGCGTATTCTTCCGCGCGAGCGCTACATAGTGAGACGCTAAAAGTAGATGCGTTAATCAAATCACATGCATTACATCTCCAGACCCGTCCTGAAAACCACTACTGGAGCAGAGTGTGTGGAGCTACCACCAGGAACTACTGTGTTTTTTCTACGGAAGAGGTTAAGGGACTAACTAAGGGTCCACTTCCGCAACAACACAGCTGCTGGCTTGATAACGACGCAATGAATGAATTAGCCGTTTTTAGCTTTCGATTTCTGAAAAGTGACACTTTTAGGGCTGTTTTTGGGCGTGGTCTGCTCCTACTGCGTTTTAAAGCTCGTTACAGGTCGTTTTAATGTCCGTCGTGGCTCACAGCGCGTTGGGGTGGGTTGTAGACGCACGTTTACTTATTGATCAGAGCTATTCCTGCTGCATCCGATGGACAGAGAAGAAACACAAGTCACTTGTCAAGTGCAGCTTTAAAAAACAATGTTTCCAAATGTTGAAAAGCCACTTTAGTGTAAAATGTGCAGCTGCAGGCACGGGATACACGGAGATGTCCTGCAAACCAGCAAAGGTACAGCCTGCTTAGCGCTGTTATGCTAAAACGAGCCTTTACCCGACCAAACGCATAGTCATAAATCTTGTCTGGTTAAATGGGACACGGCCCTTCCCCCAGTGTTGCCTAAGCAGGCCTATACATTTGATTTAAGTTAAAACTCAAGCTCATGCTGTACAATAAGGTTACGATTGTAAATTATTAATACGCATGTGTATGATTAAGTTGATGATGGCGGTAAAACCTGAGAAATTATGTTAAGTAATGCTCTGAATAGTCCAGTAAATTACATTATAATTTAATGCAATAACTTAGTACTAATCCACTACAGAGCAATAATGACTTGTGATGTGTATACTTTTTGTGGCATAGTCTACCTTTACCCTGTAGTACTATATGTATTTTTGTCTGCCCCCATGAAATGATAGCCCCACCACTGGGCTGGCCTGTAGTTTTTTTTTCATCTTACTTTGAAGGAATTCTGGATTTCCACTTTACTCCCCAGGTTCAGATTGGAAGTGATGACTGAAAGAACACTATGATTCAGTAGATTAAGTTCAATGAAGTTTAATAGAAAGCACATGTAAAGTTTAAATGGCCATGGACCGCTGTACAATACACACAGAGTGTCCCCTGCAATCAAGCTACTCATCAATAGTGCATAGTGTTCCTGATTGATCCTTCCTTTTTTTCACTGTCATTGGCTTGAACAGCGCTGTCATCATTTTAATACTCCCTTTCAAAACTAGGGCTGATTATGACGAGCCTAGCTTGTCTTTTTGCTTTCACACAACAGCAGCTGTACATGACCTCATGTCTTTAGCAAAGTGATCAGAGGAAGTTTTGTGCAGATAAGCAGCCAGGCAGTTATTTAAGAAAGTTCTCAAAAGTCACTCTAAGTTCCAGTCTGGGAAATAGGTCTAAAATGAGTTTATGTATGTTGTGTAAGCATGTAGAATCCTAACATTACCAATTATTTGAAAATATTGCTGAAAATTATTTCTTCAAAGCCACTTCTTTGATGAGGTTTTAAATCCAGCTACTTTATTTAACTAACAATCCGTTTAACTTTCAGAAAAGGAAGCGGAAACACACTGAACTTAACCAGGGGGAAATTGATATCAAAGCTTTTCATCAAAAGGTATGATCATTATTTCCCTTGTTAATGCATTAATAAAGATCCACACTGATAAAATAATGTAAAATGAAATGATGATGCAGGTTAGGTCTGTCATCTTGGAGGGGACCCTGTCTCTGCTGGACTCTGCCAGAGTGTGTGGATATCTGCACTCTGCGGAGGACTTACAGCAGGAGCCTGTGATATCCCAGGAGTGTGGCCTGAGCACTCTTTGTGAAATGGCTAAACGGCTTCCTCATGTGGATGCTGAGGAGCAGGATGTCGATGCTCAGTTACTTGATGGTGACTGCACGTCAAAACTGGACTTGTTTTCTCGAGTGACAGAGAACAGATCAGACTCGGCCATTGTGGTCACACTCATGGGCGAGGAATATGTCATACCAGCTCACGCCACTTTCCTACTTTCTGACTTCAATAGAATTCAACCACTTTTGAGCTGTGAGTATAGATTTGTATTTTAATTACCTAGATCAAGGAAAGAGTGTTTCAATTTTTTATTTAAATTCAGTCTAAAAGGACAGTTAATGTAACGTAGTTAGTAATGTTTTGCTGCCTAATGTTCACCATGTGTTTCTGTTTACCAGATGGAAGAAAGTTTGAGTTAATAGTAATTGACCCGCCATGGGAAAACAAATCTCTTAAAAGGAGTCGAAGGTAATTTGAAAGTTTGAAGAAAAAGTTTGGGCTGACTATTAAGAAGTTGTAAAAGGTACACTAAAGAATAAAACCATTGAAATGCATTTATTTATATGCCTTTTTTCTGATGTAGGTACAATTCTTTGCCCTCGTCCCAGCTGAAACAGTTGCCTATTCCCCTTTTGGCATCTTCAAACTGTCTAGTAGTCACGTGGGTAACAAACCGGCCGAGCCATCTGCGATTTGTTCGTGAAGAGCTATACCCCCACTGGGGGGTGGAGGTTGTCGCTGAATGGTTCTGGGTCAAGGTGTGGATAATTTTAGAATGTGCTTCAGCTAAGAAAGCTCATGTGTTACAGAGATGTTTTTTTTCTTTTTCATAGGTCACCACAGCGGGGCAGTTTGTGTTTCCACTGGATTCAGAGCACAAAAAGCCATATGAAGTGCTGGTCATTGGACGATTCCTCTCTACAAGTAAATCAGAAGGGTAAAATTATTCAATTTAAATAGTTTTTTCCAAGTTTCAGTCTAGTCAATAAACTTAATGTTTCACTCTTTTATTGTTTCAGCTCTTCAGATTTACAAATAGAGGATCAGCGTTTGATTGTGAGCGTGCCATCAGCTCTCCACTCCCAAAAGCCCTCCCTCTCAGGTACATTTAAACTTACCTACTTGATTCAACGAGTCGTCACTAGAGGGCAATACAGGAGCATATATATAAATATATATTCACAATATATTTATCTTTTTTTCATCTCTTTTACATTGCTGCAGTAATTCAGGTCTTCCTACAGTTTCCTACAAACTTACAGTCTACAGAGGTTTAACATATGATTAAGTGTAGAGTTGCACGGCTGTAACAATATGATTCAAACTACACTGCAACTAAGACTTGAACAGTTTTTCATTTTGATATGGTAAGAAGACTTCTTTACAATGCTTTGTGTTTTGTCCCTTTTGAGAGTATATGAAAACAAAGAAAAAGAAAGGTAATTGAAAACTTAATACATGGATCAATCGCTGTACAACAAGTTGTGAAATACACTTTATGTCAGCAGTTGTATGATTATTGTGCAACTTTACCATGACTAAAAGACCTTGGTTATGAATATGCCGTTACTATGAATAAGGTGCGGCTTGACGTCATTTCCCTGTCTCTCGGGGAATGTGATTTATTGTGCAGAATGGAGAGCAAAAACACAACCAGTATTTGGCCGTGCCCCTTCAGCAGCACAGGAAGCTTCCACCTTTTGGAAGTGGACGGATATTGTTCAAACCCATTGATTTTATCCATAATGAAGCCAGATGTAGAGCTTTGGTACCATAGAGATTAAGTAGATTAGGATACAGTTTGTGTGTGTGCCTTTGTTCCTCAGTCTCCAGCTGGTGCTACAAAGGGTGGCATGATGTTCTATTAGTTTCCTGCTACTGTGTTTTTTACTGTACCATAGACTACAGATCTTTTTGCTGCACACAATTTACTAATCACTCATTTGTGTGTTTCTGCACCTCCAGAATTAGCAGCATGTCTTTTTGACCTTTGTATTATTATTATTATTATTATTTTACTATTATTTGGGGTCGGGAAAGCTTTGTCAGTGGCTGTTGCTTGTGTGACTGTAACACTGTAGCAACGTGATAATTGCAATGTAGCATGAAATATTAGAAAGGGCAGACCCATCTCAAGACGGTAAAAGCAAACTCACAACTCCTAAGTAACAACTACAGCTTTGAGTAGAATCTTTTTTCTGGTGACAAATGCATTATGTAACTGGAAGAAATTTCAGAATTTAGAGACATTTGTGTGAGCATTGATCTAGTCAGCCTGCTGCACTTTTGCACTGGCCCTACCCAGGTCTAGACAGTGTGAAGCCACCAGCCTCGAGCCCACTGTGTCGAGAAAACCCTGACCTACTTTGCGCCCCCTCTCAGATAGGACTCCTATCAGTGACGGTTGCTATGGAGAGTAAGGGACACCGTTACTATAACACTTCCTCAGCTTCCTAGTTTGTGCATTTTCTCTGATTGCAAAGAGTTTTAGTTTATTTTTAGTTTAATTCTATCTCAACATGATATTATAATTGGAGATTAAATGGATGCTTTTCTTGCATGTGGTGTGGGCAGTAATCCTCCCTTTGGTTCCACTAGCAATAACAATTAGACTTTTAATCAACAGCATTGCAATATTGTTAATATTTAGCCAAGGTTAATTTCAGATGGCCCTGGCCTTGTCATTAAAAAGTCAAATAAAAGCTGGCTGTAAACCACTGTAATTGAAGAAACTACTTCCATGTCCCATCTGTTTGCCCTGCAGAGATATGAGGATACACAGAAATGAGTCTAACATTACTAACTTTTCATAATCACTGATAACATGTTAGTCCGAGAGCTGTATCTTTGGCCTTTCTGCTCGAACTTTCTGATGAACATTCTCATGCAGGTTAGATTGTGGATCAGGTTTTAAGCTCATTAAGTGTTGCTTGAGTGTCAGACAGACTGGGAGGCAAAAGGGCAGGGCATGTGAAAAGGATGTCTGTTATTTCAGGTGCTGCTCATATATCAAGGTCATCAGTCTATAGAGATACGTGTGTTGTGGAGAGGAGGAAGTGGGCTGTTGCCAGTGCTCTGCCTGTTAGACAGAAACACTCAACGAAAAAGAAGTAGAAGAACCTTTAACCTAGCACTTAAGTAGAAGTAGAGGGGTAAATAATTTTCCTTCTAGTTTTTTTTTATTGCCTTATTTATTTTGCCATAAGCATCACTGGTTTTCAGTAGAAGGACTCGTATAACATTTCTCCTTCTTTATAAAATGTTCCAGTATGTCAAAGATGTATACTTTTGAGATTTGGAAATATACACAGCGATTCAAAAGTGCTGCTGCTGGGAGCCTGTTATAGCACTGCACCACTAGAGGGAGTCATGAACCATGGCACTTAGCCCTATTTGCCCCCAGGCCAGGACAAAAGAGAGGCTCTTTATAAGGACCATTGCATTGTTGTCATTGGTGAAAGACACATATTCTATGATTCTAATAATATAATATATATATATATATATATATATATATATATATATATATATATGTCAGTTGTCATACATTTGTCAGCAAAATTCACACATTAATGTGGATATTAATGGCTATGAAAATGGTGCTGTATTTAGATAAAAACAAGACTTCAATGACATTAAAGAGAAAATCTATTATATTTAAGTCAGGCTGTGTTCATTATGACATAGACTGACTTTAAACAAAAAACGACATTTGTTAGAATTTTTATTATAAAAATGAATTAGCATTTTATTATGATATTTTGTATCTTGCCTATTTTCACAGAGGTATTGAAGCCCTACATCAGGCCCAAAGCCAAGTGCTTAGAGCTTTTTGCCCGAAATCTTCATCCGGGATGGACCAGCTGGGGAAATGAGGTGCTCAAATTCCAGCACACAAGCTATTTCACTCTGACACCTGCAGACGATGGAGCACACACGCCCTGTTCAGAGTCTGCGGATGGCACTGCCGATCTCATGTCACCTGTGAAACCCTCCACTAATGACTGAAGCACTTGTCCGTACATCTCACGTTGCTTCTTCTCACTTGTTTGTAATAAGTTTACAGAGCTCAAATATGTCTATAACGGTTCCTTTTGATCTTTAATGCGAATGGGTCCTTTGATTTCTCTTTTGGCTCAGGAAACATTGTGAAGGCACAAGGCTGATGATGCAGTTAACGAGATGAAAGTGCATTTTTGCGCAACTGTGTTTTGAACTCCACGTCCCTACTTGCTATCAGATAAACAACATGCCTTTGGAGTAATCTTTGGCACAATATGTGTCTTGAAGATGATCAAAGTATTGCTATTTTTATAACTGGTCTTGAACTGAATTTTGAATGGTTTGCAATGAAATATATTGCTTCATTATGAATTTCTCTTTCCGCTACCCATGGGCCAATTGTTCCTTATTTGCATTACTTCTTTTAAGTGTTACCGGTTAGCTCTGTTTGGTATAACCGTCAAAAACTCCTCATATAAGCTGGTGGTCTCCTCAGAGCGGATGTGGGATGAGACCACACAGGCTACGCACCACAGCTAATGAACCAGTGCGACTCCGGCATGATCGTTAACTCATTACTGTCGGGCTTACACACATTTCTCCAGTTCTCCAGCAATGTTTGACCTAATTTGATCATCTTAATTGGAGTAATGTAGTATGATGCCAGTCAAATGTTATATCAATGGTCAAACATGTGGAATTGTGAAAATTAGTTGTAGCATCTTGACTTGAATTAAGTCATGACGACCCCATGCCTTTGGTTAATGGACTAATTTTCGCTTTTTTCAGTGAGACCACTACCTTTTACATTTGGCTCCTTACCACAGTTTGCTTTGCAGCTCCTTACTAACATTTATCTGACCTGGAAAGTGCTAATGTCTGGAACATGTAATACTATAATCCTATTACAGTTCAAGCAGTTCTGTGCAAGAGTTAAAAGTCGGGATGCATCACTTTGGTAAGAAGGTGAAGTCTTTTTGTATTTGTCTGGGTTTCTATAGAGACCAAATCTAAAGAAACGCTTGTCGGCTTCTCCTTGAAATTCACTCCAACTTTTTTAAACACAACAGGACATGAATCAACCTAAAGACTTGTTTTTTTACATGCATATTTTTTTAATTTACATTTTTTAAAAGTCTTTGTCCTTCAAACTCAGTATTAACAAGTTTAGACACACTCAATACATGTATTTCCAGTTTTTGCAATATCAACTACTGAATGTATTTTGGATGAGGTGAAATAAACTATTACCTTGAATTTCTTGTTTTCCTTTTTAAAGTTTTTTCGCTCATGTGTTACTCCACACTGGCCCTTAAAAAGCCTGTGGCACCCTGCAGAATGATGTTACTGGGGTCACCGGGGCCTTTCTCCCAGGCGCCAGTGGACGGAGAGTGATCTGTCAAACGTGTGATGAAGCACCAGAGCAGAGACCTAAACACCCTGCTTTCTCCAACAAGTCTCTTCCCCCAAACCCAGACCCAATTATACCACACTAAGTCTTACACAGTTATTAGCTTTGACTCTGTGGCTTACAGATGGAACAGACACTGGTCATAGATGCACATATTTCACTGTATGTTCATTTGTTGTAACCTAAAATGAGCTTAAGGCAAATGTGATCAATTAAAATTCTGTATTGTATAGTTATCATATTGTTAAAAAAAAATTTAAATCGATAAATAGGCCTGACGAGAGCATAGCATAACCACAAATTCAAACTCGGGCAGAGCACATTTCTAACAGCCTATGTATTACTCACAGGTGTACTCTAATAACTAATTAGGATTACAGTAATGGCCGCTCGTTTTAACTTACAACGTTGTAGCAACATTGCACTGATCTCAGGTCAGCAGTAACACACAATAATTAAAACTATTTGTGATTTGTACTACCATCCAACAAGCTAATCATTAACCTTCCTATGTAGGCCTATTAGCTGCAAAACTGTCAATTAAAAATATGTAGCTGTAGTTGTGATTATATTCCAACATTGATTCTGCAGCACTCCTTGTGATCTTGATTAAAATACTGAATTGTTCTTCAGTAGTGAAAGTTAATCTTCTGTGAGTGTTTGAAAGAGACATGACGGGACAGTCTGACTTTTCATTCTGTGCAAATCTGTAAGAGTTAATGAGAGTCTAAAGCCATAGCACTTGACTGTGTGAGGCTGTAAAGCGTGTTAAACTGTGAGACAGTGAGATGTTCAAAACGTTTCACACCGTCCCACAAAGATGAGGACTAAAGATTTGAGGATTTGTCTGCAGTTGATGGATATGTAGAAAATGTGCTCTCATAACTGACTGCCTGGAAATAACATTAACTGTAAGTCAAATACAGGGAAACGTTTGTACCATAATGCTGCGTTGTTTATAAAATAATAAAATCTCTATAAAGTCTCATAGTATTTTCCTCTAAATCATGTTTATAGTATTGTCATAGAGCGTGTCTCTGTATATATGTCTCATAGAGCGTAATGTTTTATGCAGATACTGTTTCATTATTGCCAATGATAAACTGTCAGACAGACAGTATAATTAGGGTTCTTCAGGGCTTGGAGACAGTGTTGTGCTGTAAACAGCCACACGCTTTGTCAACATTTCTGCTCACAGAAAAAACAAAGCCTTTTGGTTTCTGACTCAGTCGGGCTGCAAACTGGCAGCCATCACGGCTCCATCTCCCACAAGACACTGGGGTTGAAATGCGAGGGATTTGGTGCAGCTTTTCATTTTTTGTCTTGATCTCAAGACGCTCCCAAACTTGCAAATCTACTATGAATGAGCAGTGATGCGTTTCGTCAGGTAGTAGTTCAGCCAGCTTCATCACAGAGAATGTGAAATGTGTGTGAACACAGAAGAAAGTCCCAAGGTGTACATTTATTACTACCTGATGTTTATGCTCTAATGGAGAGTGGTTAAAAGTAACATATTCAGTGGGCTTTCTTTCTGCCTTCTCTGAAGTGGTTGTAAAATGTTCAGCACAACTCCCTCAAGCCAGTCAAGTAAATAACATAAATCCCAGTGATGAGTGTTTAATGTCACTTTTTCATCAGACACTATAACAACTTTCCTCCGGAGAGATGTTGAACTACATGCAGCTATTCTTGTTTGTACAGTTTCTTATGGCCAGCTTTGATTTACATTAGAATAATAATTCTATCCTAAACATTGGAGATGAGATAAATAAAAGCAAAATGCCATGCTGAATATATTTTGTATTTATGAAGATTTATTTAATTTAACCTTTATTTAACCAGGATAGTTCCACTGAGATTACAAATCTCTTTTGCAGGGGAGTCCTGGCCCCATGTGTGTTTGGGGCGGACTGTTGTACATGTCTTTGGTGGTAGGGGAAACCGGAGTACCCAGAGGAAACCTACGCAGACACAGGGAGAACATGCAAACTCCACACAGAAAGGCCCTGCACTGGATGGGATTCAAATCCAGGACCTTCTTGCTGTGAGGCAGGCGTGCTAACCACTTTGCCACTGAGCCGCCTTCGAACTAGCAGCAGTAATATAATCTGATTCAACACAGTGCCATGGACTTTATGATATGTTTCAAAGTCACCCAAGGGACGAGATGTATCTAAGTGTCATTAAATATACATGTGAAGAGATGAGAGGGCTACATTCAACTATATACTCCACTTTTATTCAGAGCACAAGTGCTTTACACAAAAATAACACAAATGCTACAATATAATCTGGCTCCATTCTGCCAATGTATTTAAAGCCTAAGTGGAAAAAAACACTATAGTCTCCCAAACCATACAGCTCTTCCAGGACAATCCATTTTGAAAAACACCACTGATAGTGTCTTAAAAGTCAAGAACCCCTCTCAACAGAAGAGAAAAAAAACTTGGGCTGAACAGATCTGACATTTAAATTTTTCTCTTAATTAAACAACCCAGAGACGGGCAAATAAAGTGTGGCTGATTATAATGCCTGTTTGGACATATTTTATATTTTATACTTATGGAGGTCTCAGGATTTTGAACCAAGACTGGCCAAACCCACCTCTGTACCTCTGTTCAATTTGTCAAGACTGTGATTGGATGAAAACTTCTATTAATTTATAACTTTCATTTACAAACTCTCCCTTTGGGGCACCTTGGTGGTAAAGCGCACACTGGGACATCTCAGGCTTGATTCCAACTTGGGTCATTTGCCCAATGTTATTCCTCTTTCTCACCAGCTTCCCAGAAAATTCTCCCATTAACTCCATGCCGTCCTCACCAAACACTAACCCTAACTGTTCCCTGGTATGTATCATATGGAGGCTGGGTCCTTGTCTTCACGCAGTCTTGATCCACAAAAGTCTCGATACAGCTTGGTCTCAGTCGTGCCTCAGCCTCCGTTAATGTAACTAATGTAAGTCCGATCTTCATATTTTCCTCACATTAGAAGTAACATCCAAAAAAGTATGATCTATAGCGCTAGCGGCCACTCCTAATGTACTTGTGGCCACCAACTAAACATTTTTAAAAGCTTGGTTTTACTCTAAATTCAGATTTGTATATTGTAAACATGTGAAAAAAAAACTACTTCGTCTTCATCCTGTTGTCCGCAGTAACATTATTTGTCCTTGACATGTGGGGATAATATGGGTAAAGAAAAGTGTCTTTGCTTTCCCATCTGCTCATTTTGTCACTCCCCCTCTTCATGTTGACTCACTATTTCACTTGTCACACTTCCCTACTCTCGAGTTGGAACGTGACTGAAGGCTGCCTGCTTGTCCTCACTTCACTGGATAATATCCCAGCCCAATTCAGATCAAGCTCATTTTCCCATTCTTGCCAGCTTCCCCCTCGCTGTCAGCGCCGCAGCCTAATGGCAGATGGACAGACGGACGGCTCCCATCCATATTCATTCACGGGATACCTCGTTGTGTCTCGCTGTCTGTCAGCAGCGCAGCGTGTGTCGACCGGTCAATAGAAAGGTGTCAGCGAGGAAGAAAGGACTGTTTGAACATCTGAACATGAGCCGCTCCAAAAAAGTCACTGAAGGAGATAAATTGAGGGATATTAGCAGCTTAGGTGTCAGAAAAGATGACAGGTGTGAGGCAGCGGGCAGGAAATCACTCTTCACTTTATTTAACAGATTTATGACAGTTTTCCTTGTCCAAATGCTGTTTTTTATGTCTCATTGCAGTGAGTATTTGGACATGAAGTGAATTGCTATCTCATTTAAATGTTTTTATATTCACCATTTCTAATACAAAATTACAGTATGTGGATTTAAGGTTTGATTGGGCTCATAATTATTAAACAAAAGAGGAAATGGGTGATTACTCCTATTCATTAAAACAAGAAGTTTTAGTTGTATCTTTAGCCTTTTTATATGAAATTCCTTAAACTTTCTCTAGATGGATAAAAATATGCAACAAATAATCTTCCCGTTGGGACCTTTTACGTGGTGTTTCACATAAGATATGGCTTTTTAAGTTCTGTCAGAAACTACTACTCTTCCTGTTCGATGGTTATTAATGTCTCCTCCCTTCCTTTGGCGTAGTATGGAGCTGAGGATGTGCTGCATCTCCTCCAGGGCTCCACGCCCGTTGGGCTCATGAATTATTGTTTTGTTGAATAAGAAAAGAAGAGCTTCAGCTGACGAATACCAATCCATCCATCGCACCAAGAAAAGGTCAGAAATGTCACAATGACACTGGAAATGACACTGGGCCATTCTTCCTCTCGGCTTGACACTTTGTAAAAGCATTCCATCTTTGGTGGTATTTCTAAGCAATTTCCAATCAGACAAAGGTAGGAAGACCCTGAAAAAATGTGAAACAGTCTGAGCCACAGCTCGGGCTAATGATTGGAGGTGATTTGAAAGTGTCTTGGCCTTCTAACCTCAAAGAGTCATTTAGCACAAACACGTCTAAACTCATGAAAATAAACACAAAGTTTAGATGTAGGACCCATTTTAGGAAAACCAAGAACCTAAGCTTCCATATGTTAGGTTGAAGAAATGATGCGAATAACACAAATCTTATAGATGGACCTCTGATCACATGACGGTTGGGCTTTCCTGTATTCTTGCTGCAGGAATAGCACATGCATGCAGATGAGAATAAATGATTCTTTAGAAGTGTGAGCTAATGTATGAATCATGTTTGAAAAGTCTGTGAGTGGGATTGTGGTTTGTGTTGATGAGGCTGTAGCAGATTGCTGCCGGTAAAAGGCTGCTGCCCAGTCATTCAGGGGGGCTTCCATCCATCACAGTCCCAGTGGTGTGTCTCCGCCTGACCACACTCCTACCTCTGCTCTGGAGCTAAACAAGCTCCATCTCCTCTCTCCGTGACCTTAAAGAAAGATGCAGAAAAATACATGACATATATGCCCTGTTAGTTGTGGCTTTTATGAATAAATGCATGTTCTTATAACTTCCATCTGCACCTGAAGCTACCTGTAAGCATCTTGGGCAAAATCAGGGGGAATTAAATAAAGCACAGTTCAAAAAGGTAAACAAAATCAGCAGGAGGTGTTTAAACAGGCTGCAGTATGGATCACAGAGTTATGGAAAGAAGCCAGTAGACTGCCTCTCTCTGAGCCAAGACTCAAAGACTATTGAGATGAATGCACACAACACTACTGTCTAAATCCAAACTACAACTCATCACTTTATTTAGTTATATTTAACTGTGATGAGATTTGAAACATGAATTTTCTAATCTAACATTTTAATTAACTATTTAATAAAAATGTATTAACATTTAACTGAGCTAGCTATTAATATTACCAGATTTATGCCTGTGTTATGAAAATGACAGTCTTCATAAATTGTTGTCAAAGTTTAAACTAAATCTAGGATGATTCTATTTGTGGAAAAGAATGAAAAAGCCCATGATAGGTCTGTAATCTTTATATTATTATTATTATTATTATTATTATTATTATTATTATTATTATTATTATTATTATTATTATTATTATTATTAAGCCCCGGATGCTCTTTTTCTTCTGCTCTGTTTGGCGTCTGAAATGATAAAATTAGGATATCATAAGCAACACTTTTACATAAGCTAAGAGTACATCAGAGGGCCATGTCATCTCTGAAGTCTTCTCAAAAGCAGCATGTTGCATAAACAGGCACATATTTCTGCCAAATAAAAAAGTCCCCAAGTGGTGAAATATCACTTTAAATTATAAGTCCCCACTCAAGAGGATAGTTAGAGCCACATCTTCAAAAGACATAGAGAGAACTGTTACTATTGCTTTTGTTAACCCCAAAGGGTGATGATGCATCCACACTAAACTTAATTTAGTTTGAATCACCATAACACTAGCATCTACTTTATGATTGTAAAAAATAAGTGTTCTCATGGACATCTTTATACCCCTTTTGACAAAATAGTTCAACATTTGTTTTTTGTCAAAGTGGTCCGGCCATGGGTCATGCGCCAGAAAGTGTAGGAAGATCCTCAGAACAAATGAATCACCTTAATGCAGAGTGCCCTTGATGGAAACGACCCGTGTGTAATGAAGTTCAAGGCAGATGAATGCAGCATGTGGCAACACACAGGAAGCTTTTCTAAATGTTAATTTCTTACATAGCTTTATTATGATGAGTCAAAATACGTCAACATGTGTGCTGACTGCAGCTCACACACAATGTATGCACAGGATAATTATAGTATAATGACAAAGGGTATTTAAACTGACTCTTACACAAGATATGTCAGTATTTGATAGTGTTCATTGGCCTTAAGGCAGCCGCTATCACTTCTGATAAGACACAAACAAGCATCCACCAACATAGTATTAACCCATATATTAAAACATCATACTTTTTGTTCAGTATTGTTGAGGTAATGCATCCAAGCAGCTGCCATGACACATTATTCCCTGCAGTAAACATTCTGTAATTGTGTGCCTTCTTTTTAAGTTTGTGTAACAGAAGACTGGATAAGAAAAGGAGAAGCGCAGACATGTTTCAAGTTTCTCCCTCTGGGGATAAGGTATGACTGGTGTTTGGGGCTGTGAGGTGGTGAGGAGGCTTTGTGCTGCCAAACGGTCCGTCCAGAGCTGGAGATGAGTGGGTGACAGGCTGGGGCACACAGGCCTCGGTGAGTCACTGGTATGGGACAGAGATGACATGCCATCACGTCAGCAGCACCCGCTCTCCAGGGTGGGCGCACCAAGCAGCCATTTACTGCAAGGTCTGACTGCAGGCTCAAAGCCAAGTGTGAGAGACAAGGGCAAACACATAGAAACATATCCGGGCAGGAGAAAATGACAACATGACAAAGAGAAGAGACTTTTTTGTGGAAAGGTAAAAAAGTTGTCAATGTTTTGGTTAGAGCTCTTACTTACTGTAAGGTTAATGTTAGTTGTCAATACGTCATATAATGGTCTTGTGACTATAAAAACCTAACAATAAACATATCAGATAAAGCAGGGCACTCTTTTTGTTGATGAGTTGGACAACACCGTTCAGTGCCTTCACAGCACGTCCCAATAGTCAGCTTGTTAGCCCCTTAAGCCTAATATTCCACTCACGCTCCGGACAAACTCAGTCAATACATGAATGATGCTCAAGGGAACATATAGCGATTTTCTTAATGGCCCATCCATAACATTTCATTAATGATTATGGTCCTGCTCTCTGCCATGAAGAGATGAAGTGAAAGGTGAAGATACGTATTATAGTTTGAGCACTCGGTTCTCCTCTCAGCCAGGAGACATCTTTAATTAGGCACCTTTCTAGTCACATTTAGTCTCGCCTTAAATAAAAGCCAGTCCACCAGGGGCAACTGACCTGATTCACACATTCTACACTTTTCAGCGCCATGACAGTCAAGAATAAACCACTTTGGCTCCATTATGCATCCAACTGGTGTCCTTCAGAGCAGTCAAGGATCTGGTGCAGTGTCTGTGCACTACTGCTCTCGCTAATGCCACTACAAATACTAAATACCAGTGAACATCAGCTGATCATTTTACCACCAGGTCCAATTAGGCGCCAGTGATCTTTGAATTAATGTTAAGGCATAGATTGTATTTGTACAAAATACAAAACTACATTTTTTTCTTTCAAACCTGCCACTTGGATAGTCTCTACTTAAAAACAAACAACACCTCTGACAACACAGAGAGTCTGTAGTGGGATATTGCTTTAAATAAGGGGAAATTATACAGCATTACATAAATCTACTAATGGTTTTCTAAACGTGACACATTATCATTGTCATCTAATAACAAAACTAGAGCCTTCTGGATGAAATGATTAGCCCAGGGGTGTCAAACCCATTTTAGTTCATAGAGTCCAATTTGATCTGATTTTGTTATAAGGCAAAGAAGTACAATTAAAATATAATGTCAGTGCTCTCAGCCATTTATATTTTTTCATCAATAGCAACAAACAATGGCTAATGTTGGCAAAAGCCTTCATCATGTGTGTTTTCACAAACTCACCCTCACAGTATGTCTTTGATGCTAATGCTATTTTGCTAGCAATAATGTAGCTTAGATAACTCTTACTGCTGTATCACTGACCTCTCAGCTTCAGGTGAAAAACAGGTTGTTGTTTCCTCACAATTCATTTGTCTTTTCTCTTCTTAGTTGTCCTTGCACCTAACACACAGGTTTTCCGTTCACTTCTGTGAATAAATATGAAGTGGAGACATTTTAGGTAATGAGAGTACCACAGAGGATTATTTTGACAGCAAAAGAGTAATTGCATTGCTGCCATCTGCTGTTCGGTTCTGGGCCTCAGTGATGTGGTATGTTCTACTCTTACTAAAACAATGTGAATGTCTTCTATCTAATTTTCTCACTTTCCAAATTCATTCTACGGGCCGGATTGTACGCTCTGGTGAGCCGATTTTGGCCCATGGGCCGCATGTTTGACACCTGCAGATTAGCCGATTAGTCCAGCCATGTTTGGGGTTCTTTATAATATCCCTATCTTGAATCCCAAAATGTGACATTCAGAGAGTAAACATGCCAGAGTCAATTTGAACAAGGCCAACAAGCCCCTTTAGCATCTATGTATTTCCAGCGGACCTCACAAAGAGGTCCGCTGGAAATAAATGAGTTCTCCGGACAACGTGACTCGTGGGGTTTGAAGAAAAGTGCACAAACAGATGGATGTGGTAATGGGAACCTACGCAGAGCTGCTGCCCGTGGCCTGCTTAATCTGTCAGGCCAAGTCTGGGAATTACTCAGTCAAGTGTCTGCGGGCCAAGTTTAAAGACAGGGGCAAAAGGGACTGGGACACTAAGGAAATATTTTTCTTTATTCCAGAGGAAACAGGGACTACTCATTGTTTTATGCCTGTTTGTAACACTCCTACTTTTACTTTTGATACTTAACTGTAAACTAGTTAAGAAAAGAAAAGTCAGGGATAAAAAACTGCCCCTGTTTAACTAATATATAGTATTATTTTTAAAAGGATATAAAAGTGATCCAAGGGCATCACAGTGGGCTACGTCACAAGAATGACACTCAGTGTTGCATTATTTGTTGGTGTAACCCAACAAAGGCCCTGGGGGGACCTAAGGGGGTCCCGGTGACATTTGACTACAGCTCCAGGAGGGCCTCATGTGTCGCTTTGATGGGAAAAGGAGATGTCATTTTAGATACAGGGGTAGGCCTATCCTAAAGTTAGATATGTTTTTATAAAATACCACGTGGAAGTATAGACAACAGATTAGAAAGGCTAGAAAGACACAGACATAATAAAGCAGGAATAAATAAAGACTGCATTATCACATGCATACTGACAATTGGAGTCAGCTTTTATCTTGTCCTCCTGCTTTATTAAAATGCTCTGCGATGACAGACCAATAACCCCTGACAAATTAATTGAATTTTGACAGACGGCTCATAGCAACTAAAGAGTGGTGAAGATCACTAACACAGATGAGATGAAACAGGCGCCAATGAGCCTGTTTGTTTGGCAGTAAAACACAATATAGGAGTTTTAATCAGCAGACATGTTTGCTCACATGCTACCTTATTAAGTCTTTAAAAGCTGATTTGATACAGCCACAAAGAGATGACCGGGAAAATTATTGTCCTGTTTTGAAATATATATCAGCAATTCTGACGGCACGTATTGCAGTCTGTCTTCCCTGATAATGGATCCATCCTCTGTGGCTCTCTATGACATTTCTTTCATTTATTTCTTGGCTGGTTGTCTTACGGAAAGGGAGTGTCTTTCACTGTACAATCTGTTCTGTGCTGATGTGTGAACTAAGAGAGCATACACTTGTTTGTCTTGTTCTGTCTGTGTTGCCGGGTTGCTGCAAACAATTGCACTTAAAGGGAATAATAAAGTTCTGATTCTGATTCTGATAAGCCTTCTGTTAAACATTGTGTAGTGTTTAATTTGATGCTGCTGTATTTACATTAAGTCAGAGTTGGGAATTGAACTTCGGTGTCATAAAAGTGGAAAAAAGAAAGACGACACTGATGGCCTACTTAAGATGATTTAATGAACAATTGGACTGAAGATATAAGAGCAGACCCAACCTCTGGTGATTGGGCCTAATCAGAACTACATCAGAACAAGGATCAGAACAAAGGGGCAAAATTATACATTACTTCAGAAATAAAATCTGTGTATTTTTATCTCAAGGAAGTTTCTAATTTATTTCAAAAGTGGCTGTCAGACTTGATTGTTATTATTACTTGTTCATTAAATCATAAAGTCTTTTCCATCCTCTTGTCTGAGTGTGATGAGGTGAGGAGTTCAGCGTTGTGAAAGGAGCAGCTCCAGCCATCTGTTGTGATTTCCACTCGCTCCTGCATTAACGCCGTCTCAGGCATAACAAACCCTGACAAGTTGATAAAAGAGTCCCAGGACACCACACAATGCTCCCGTGGGCCGGAGACTGCTTACCAAACAGCACTTAAAATTACATGGCCAGAAGCGAGCAAAGGCAAATGTGGGTTTTCCCTGGGTCAGAGACTATGAAGGAAGTTCACTTTGACACTCCAGACTTATGTAGTATAATACAAGAAACTGTCAGTTTGAGTCAGAATAGCAAAGTTTTTAAAAGTTATTACCACGTAAGGTCTGCATATCTCTAAGTTGTCAACCACTTCTTATGATGCGGCTAAGTTTTTCCAAGGGAGGCACGAAAGCACCACAGAGGTTAGACAGACCAAAACTTGGACAGCTCAGTGTTATAGCAGTGAATGCACAAGAATTAGACATGTACTTTATAGTTAAAATCTTCACATAGCACTTTTACCAGGACGGTGACTCGCCTTTTTGCTTTGTCCCTCTGGAGCCTAAATGGGGCTGACTAAAAACATCCTTTGATGAAACACCCCTTAAACATTCTCAAATTATTTTTTTTACTGAAAAAGCTCAATACTTTGGTCCTTGGTTTAGTGGAAAACGTTACAATCTTCTGAAAAATGTATTGTGAGAGCTACTGTAAAGAGTGGTGTATGGGCATGTGTCACTTAGCTTTACTGAACACAGTATAGGTTGTATTCAACAAAAGGTTACAAAATATGAACTTATAATAATATAAAAGTCCTTTCAAATACACTGTGAAAAGCTGAATCCTTGAATCTCTGAATGGACACAATAACAGCAATAGATGCTGCAGATCAATGTTTGAAGGACATAACGTACATTATTTTGTTGAAAAGCTGCCTCTTTGTTTTACTCCAGGAATATATTTAAACCATTCATCTGTGTTGTGTTTGATTTGGAGAATGTTTATAAAAAAAAGGAATGTAAGTCCAGTGAATAAAGGTAACAGTATTTCTGAAATGTAATTTGCATCATTACTGTAAATTTTATACAACTACATAAAACAACAGCGTTTATTTGTGCTTCTCTGACAAACGTGTGTAACATTGTAGTTTTGTTGGTGCTCATAACACTGCATATTGGCCTGGCATAGAAACTGCTTTCTATTAGGCAGTACCACGGACACAGAATAAAGTGCCTCTGGAAGCAAATGGATGGACAAGTAAATCCTGCCCATTTTAGATATAATGAATATGATTGATCTGACAAAAGTAGAAATGGTTGTAAAGGGAAGGGATTCTAGTCCCATCTCACAGAGATTGAATGGATGTGGATGACCGGGCTAATATAAATGGCCTGTTTGGAAGAATGGTCTTGTTTTATATGTAGTTAATGGCTATACCTGTCAACATTGTGACCGTCACGCTTTGTGCTTCTTGTCTTCCACAGCTTGTCAGGGCTTATAAAAGTGATGTCACCGTTTACTGGTCCTCCATTGTTCTAGTGCCTGTGTTGGACTGAACAGCAGAGGAGACAGGGCTTCTCTCCTGTGCTTGTTTGTCTGTTTGGCGGTCGTGATGTTACCTGGATTGACCTTTGTTTTCCCTGCAGGTGTCAGGACGCAGCGTGGCGGGGGAGGGAAACGATCAGACTTGGCTATAGCGGCACTGTAGCACACATCAAACAGTCAGGTGTCCTCTCTGTCAGGTAGGCAGACACAGCGGGGTGCCTCGCAGCTACCAGAGCTGGTGAGTGACTCAAAGCCCGTTTCCTTCATTTCTCCTGGGTCTCCCTGGACTGTGACCTCTACACTGTGTCAAGAACAAAGACCCGAGCAGCTCTCACATTCCCCGCAAAAGTAAATTTACACCTCTTTCACACTGAGATGCTTGCATCATTCTAAAGTCTCACATGAATAAAATAAAGATAGATTTTTATCTCCACTTAAAAGCTGTTATTTTGCATGCTAGACTTAATGTACTCTATATATCACAGGCTAAGTAATTCATTTACAGATCCAAGCCATTTTTAATGATACTTTGGGCTGTGGTTGGCTGCTCCGCTGACTTTTGACAGGATTAAACTGTCAGAGTAGTTTTTCAAGAACTTTATACTATTATTTTCTTGTACGTCTATCACACCTTTGTGAATGGAAAATTGCAGCTGTTATTTTGAAACTGAATGAGCTGTGATCACACTTTGACAGAAGTTAACTTCATAATATGTTTTTGTGCTATATTGTAAACTTATAACTGACAAGAAAAGAAATAGCAAGGAAAAAGTTTAGAAAACACCAGTCCCAAGGGGTCACAAGCCAGTGTACCTTTGGGCAGGGAAAAACCTATGTCAGACTAAATGTGGGAATAACTAGATGATTTGCTGTGGGGATCCCTAAAGGGAGCAGCCCTTTTTTATTTTTTAATTAACCAGATAAGAACCCTTTGAGTTCATGATCTCTTTGACAAACATGACCTGCCCAAGAGGTCTGCACATGTCAATATAAATAATACAAGCTACAACTGACTGACACTGATCAGAGCAAATAGAGAGTCGTCAAGTGGGAGAAGTGTGAGCGACTGATGGTGGTATTGAGTTACAGTTAAAGAGAAGAACTGTGTCAGGATGTGGTGCTCTGGCAGTGAGACTGAGACCTGTGGCGCAGTGGCTCAGTGGTAGAGCGGTTGTACCATAAACGGAAGGTTGGCAGTTCGATTCCTGCTCTCCCCACAGTTCATACTGTTGTTGTGTTCTTGGGCAAGACACTTAACCCACCTCGCCTCCAGTGGTGTTCCAGCTGTAACACTGCTAATAAGAAGCGTAATGTAAATTGCTTTAGATAAAAGCGTAAGCTAAATGAATAATGTAAATGTAATGTGACATTATCAACAGAACTGTAACAGTAACAGACCCAGGCCTTGATCTTCTCTCCATCAGATCAGTGGTTACTGAACAACTTAAATCATCCCCTGCTTTGGGCATTTGCTTGAGGTCAGTGAGCTGCAGGACAGAACAACACAAGGACTGCACTGAGACTGTACAATCAGTCTATGGCAGATGAAGTCCGAATCAACTAATTTGAAGAGTCCTGACAACTAAGTTTCCCTTTGGGGATTAATAAGGTGAAATTGAATTGAACATCTTATTACAATTTTTTTTTAAAAAAGTGTTAATATAAAGTGTATGCTAGTTTGTACTGAAAGTGCCACATTGGGGACACCTAACATTTCAAAAACACAGGCACTGATAATCTAGGCTTTTTTTTTATCAAGGGTTTTGAATAGTATGTTTAGCTCTTATCAGGAGGATGTCTGAAGAATTTCATCCGACATTTTAGAATCTCATTTTATGACATCATGACATTCTAGAATCCCATTATGACATCATGACATTTTAGAATCTCATTTTATGACATAATGACGTTTTTAGAATTTCATTTTATGACATAATGACATTTTAGAATCTCATTTTATGACATCATGACATTCTAGAATCCCATTATGACATAATGACATTTTAGAATATTATTTTATGACATCATGACATTCGAGAATCCCATTATGACATAATGACATTTTAGAATCTCATTTTATGACCTAATGACATTTTAGAATCTTATTTTATGACATAATGACATTTTAGAATCTCATTTAATGACATCATGACATTCTAGAATCCCATTATGACATAATGACAATTTAGAATCTCATTTTATGACATCATGACATTCTAGAATCTCATTTTATGACATAATGACATTCTAGATCCCAATATGACATAATGACTTTTTAGAATCTCATTTAATGACATCATGACATTCTAGAATCCCATTATGACATAATGACGTTTTTAGAATCTCATTTTATGACATAATGACATTTTAGAATCTCATTTTATGACATCATGACATTCTAGAATCCCATTATGACATCATGACATTTTAGAATCTTATTTTATGACATAATGATATTTTAGAATCTCATTTTACGACATCATGACATTCTAGAATCCCATTATGACGTAATGACATTTTAGAATCTCATTTTATGACCTAATGACGTTTTAGAATTAAATTTTATGACATAATGTCATTCTAGAATCTCATTTTATGACATAATGACATTTTAGATTCTTATTTTATGACATAATGACATTTTAGAATGTCATTTAATGACATCATGACATTCTAGAATCCCATTATGACATAATGACATTTTAGAATCTCATTTTATGACATAATGACATTTTAGAATGTCATTTAATGACATCATGACATTCTAGAATCCCAATATGACATAATTACATTTTAGAATCTTATTTAATGACATCATGACATTCTAGAATCCCATTATGACATAATGACATTTTAGAATCTCATTTTATGACCTAATGACGTTTTAGAATTAAATTTTATGACATAATGACGTTTTAGAATTTCATTATATGACATCATGACATTCTAGAATCCCATTATGACATAATGATGTTTTAGAATCTCATTTTATGACATAGTGACATTTTAGAATCTCATTTTATGACATAATGACATTTTAGAATCTCATTTTATGACATAATGACATTCTAGAATCCCATTATGACATAATGACATTTTAGAATCTCATTTTATGACATCATGACATTTTAGAATCTCATTTAATGACATCATGACATTCTAGAATCCCATTATGACATCATGACATTCTAGAATCTCATTTTATGACATAATGACATTTTATAATCTCATTTTATGACATAATGACATTTTAGAATCTCATTTTATGACATAATGACGTTTTTAGAATCCCATTATGACATAATGACATTTTAGAATCTTATTTTATGCTATCATGACATTTTAGAATTTCATTTAATGACATCATGACATTCTAGAATCCCATTATGACATAATTACATTTTAGAATCTCATTTTATGACCTAATGACATTTTAGAATAAAATTTTATGACATAATGACGTTTTAGAATCTCATTTTATGACATCATGACATTCTAGAATCCCATTATGACATAATGACGTTTTAGAATCTCATTTTATGACATAATGACATTTTAGAATCTCATTTTATGACATAATGACATTTTAGAATCTCATTTTATGATATCATGACATTCTAGAATCCCATTATGACATAATGACATTTTAGAATCTCATTTTATGACATCATGACATTCTAGAATTAAATTTTATGACATAATGACGTTTTAGAATCCCATTATGACAATGACATTTTAGAATCTCATTTTATGACATTTTAGAATCTCATTTTATGACATCATGACATTTTAGAATCTTATTTTATGACATAATGACATTTTAGAATCTCATTTTATGACATCATGACATTCTAGAATCCCAATATGACATAATTACATTTTAGAATCTTATTTAATGACATCATGACATTCTAGAATCCCATTATGACATAATGACATTTTAGAATCTCATTTTATGACCTAATGACGTTTTAGAATTAAATTTTATGACATAATGACGTTTTAGAATTTCATTATATGACATCATGACATTCTAGAATCCCATTATGACATCATGACATTCTAGAATCTCATTTTATGACATAATGACATTTTAGAATCTCATTTTATGACATAATGACATTTTAGAATCTCATTTTATGACATAATGACATTCTAGAATCCCATTATGACATAATGACATTTTAGAATCTCATTTTATGACATCATGACATTCTAGAATCCCATTATGACATAATGACATTTTAGAATCTCATTTTATGACATCATGACATTCTAGAATCCCATTATGACATCATGACATTCTAGAATCTCATTTTATGACATAATGACATTTTATAATCTCATTTTATGACATAATGACATTTTAGAATCTCATTTTATGACATAATGACGTTTTTAGAATCCCATTATGACATAATGACATTTTAGAATCTTATTTTATGCTATCATGACATTTTAGAATTTTATTTAATGACATCATGACATTCTAGAATCCCATTATGACATAATGACATTTTAGAATCTCATTTTATGACCTAATGACGTTTTAGAATTAAATTTTATGACATAATGATGTTTTAGAATCTCATTTTATGACATCATGACATTCTAGAATCCCATTATGACATAATGACATTTTAGAATCTCATTTTATGACAATGACATTTTAGAATCTCATTTTATGACATCATGACATTCTAGAATCCCATTATGACATAATGACATTTTAGAATCTCATTTTATGACCTAATGACGTTTTAGAATTAAATTTTATGACATAATGACGTTTTAGAATCTCATTTTATGACATCATGACATTCTAGAATCCCATTATGACATAATGACGTTTTAGAATCTCATTTTATGACATAATGACATTTTAGAATCTCATTTTATGACATCATGACATTCTAGAATCCCATTTTATGACATAATGACGTTTTAGAATCCCATTATGACATAATGACATTTTAGAATCTTATTTTATGCTATCATGACATTTTAGAATCTCATTTTATGACATCATGACACTCTAGAATCCCATTTTGACGTAATGAAATTTTAGAATCTCATTTTATGACATTTTAGAATCTCATTTTATGACCTAATGACGTTTTAGAATTAAATTTTATGACATAATGACGTTTTAGAATCTCATTTTATGACATCATGACATTCTAGAATCACATTATGACATAATGACGTTTTAGAATCTCATTTTATGACATAATGACATTTTAGAATCTCATTTTATGACATAATGACATTTTAGAATCTCATTTTATGACATCATGACATTCTAGAATCCCATTATGACATAATGACATTTTAGAATCTCATTTTATGACCTAATAACGTTTTAGAATTAAATTTTATGACATAATGACGTTTTAGAATCTCATTTTATGACATCATGACATTCTAGAATCCCATTATGACATCATGACATTTTAGAATCTTATTTTATGACATAATGACATTTTAGAATCTCATTTTATGACATCATGACATTCTAGAATCCCAATATGACATAATTACATTTTAGAATCTTATTTAATGACATCATGACATTCTAGAATCCCATTATGACATAATGACATTTTAGAATCTCATTTTATGACCTAATGACGTTTTAGAATTAAATTTTATGACATAATGACGTTTTAGAATTTCATTATATGACATCATGACATTCTAGAATCCCATTATGACATAATGATGTTTTAGAATCTCATTTTATGACATAGTGACATTTTAGAATCTCATTTTATGACATAATGACATTTTAGAATCTCATTTTATGACATAATGACATTCTAGAATCCCATTATGACATAATGACATTTTAGAATCTCATTTTATGACATCATGACATTCTAGAATCCCATTATGACATAATGACATTTTAGAATCTCATTTTATGACATCATGACATTCTAGAATCCCATTATGACATCATGACATTCTAGAATCTCATTTTATGACATAATGACATTTTATAATCTCATTTTATGACATAATGACATTTTAGAATCTCATTTTATGACATAATGACGTTTTTAGAATCCCATTATGACATAATGACATTTTAGAATCTTATTTTATGCTATCATGACATTTTAGAATTTTATTTAATGACATCATGACATTCTAGAATCCCATTATGACATAATTACATTTTAGAATCTCATTTTATGACATAATGACATTTTAGAATCTCATTTTATGACATAATGACATTTTAGAATCTCATTTTATGATATCATGACATTCTAGAATCCCATTATGACATAATGACATTTTAGAATCTCATTTTATGACATCATGACATTCTAGAATTCCATTATGACAGAATGACATTTTAGAATCTCATTTTATGACCTCATGACATTCTAGAATCCCATTATGACATCATGACATTCTAGAATCTCATTTTAAGACATAATGACATTTTATAATCTAATTTTATGACATAATGACATTTTAGAATCTCATTTTATGACATCATGACACTCTAGAATCCCATTATGACGTAATGAAATTTTAGAATCTCATTTTATGACATTTTAGAATCTCATTTTATGACCTAATGACGTTTTAGAATTAAATTTTATGACATAATGACGTTTTAGAATCTCATTTTATGACATCATGACATTCTAGAATCACATTATTACATAATGACGTTTTAGAATCTCATTTTATGACATAATGACATTTTAGAATCTCATTTTATGACATAATGACATTTTAGAATCTCATTTTATGACATCATGACATTCTAGAATCCCATTATGACATAATGACATTTTAGAATCTCATTTTATGACCTAATGACGTTTTAGAATTAAATTTTATGACATAATGACGTTTTAGAATCTCATTTTATGACATCATGACATTCTAGAATCCCATTATGACATCATGACATTTTAGAATCTTATTTTATGACATAATGACATTTTAGAATCTCATTTTATGACATCATGACATTCTAGAATCCCATTAGGACGTAATGACATTTTAGAATCTCATTTTATGACCTAATGACGTTTTAGAATTAAATTTTATGACATAATGTCATTCTAGAATCTCATTTTATGACATAATGACATTTTAGAATCTTATTTTATGACATAATGACATTTTAGAATCTCATTTAATGACATCATGACATTCTAGAATCCCATTATGACATAATGATATTTTAAAATCTCATTTTATGACATTATGACATTCTAGAATCTCATTTTATGACATAATGACATTCTAGAATCTCATTTTATGACATAATGACATTCTAGAATCTCATTTTATGACATAATGACATTTTAGAATCTCATTTTATGACATCATGACATTCTAGAATCCCATTATGACATAATGATGTTTTAGAATCTCATTTTATGACATAGTGACATTTTAGAATCTCATTTTATGACATAATGACATTTTAGAATCTCATTTTATGACATAATGACATTTTAGAATCCCATTATGACATAATGACATTTTAGAATCTCATTTTATGACATCATGACATTCTAGAATCCCATTATGACATAATGACGTTTTAGAATCTCATTTTATGAAATCATGACATTCTAGAATCCCATTATGACATCATGACATTCTAGAATCTCATTTTATGACATAATGACATTTTATAATTTAATTTTATGACATAATGACATTTTAGAATCTCATTTTATGACATCATGACGTTTTTAGAATCCCATTATGACATAATGACATTTTAGAATCTCATTTTATGACCTAATGACGTTTTAGAATTAAATTCTATGACATAATGTCATTCTAGAATCTCATTTTATGACATAATGACATTTTAGAATCTTATTTTATGACATAATGACATTTTAGAATCTCATTTAATGACATCATGACATTCTAGAATCCCATTATGACATCATGACATTTTAGAATCTCATTTTATGACAACATGACATTCTAGAATCTCATTTTATGACATCATGACATTCTAGAATCTCATTTTATGACATAATGCCATTTTATAATCTTATTTTATGACATCATGACATTCTAGAATCCCAATATGACATAATGACATTTTAGAATCTCATTTTATGACATAATGACATTTTAGAATCTTATTTTATGACATAATGACATTTTAGAATCTCATTTAATGACATCATGACATTCTAGAATCCCATTATGACATAATGATGTTTTAGAATCTCATTTTATGACATAGTGACATTTTAGAATCTCATTTTATGACATAATGACATTTTAGAATCTCATTTTATGACATAATGACATTTTAGAATCCCATTATGACATAATGACATTTTAGAATCTCATTTTATGACATCATGACATTCTAGAATCCCATTATGACATAATGACAATTTAGAATCTCATTTTATGACATCATGACATTCTAGAATCCCATTATGACATCATGACATTCTAGAATCTCATTTTATGACATAATGACATTTTATAATTTCATTTTATGACATAATGACATTTTAGAATCTCATTTTATGACATCATGACGTTTTTAGAATCCCATTATGACATAATGACATTTTAGAATCTCATTTTATGACATCATGACATTTTAGAATCTCATTTTATGACATCATGACATTCTAGAATCTTATTTTATGACATAATGACATTTTAGAATCTCATTTAATGACATCATGATATTCTAGAATCCCATTATGACATAATGACATTTTAGAATCTCATTTTATGACATCATGACATTCTAGAATCTCATTTTATGACATAATGACATTCTAGATCCCAATATGACATAATGACGTTTTAGAATCTCATTTTATGACATCATGACATTCTAGAATCCCATTATGACATAATGACGTTTTAGAATCTCATTTTATGACATAATGACATTTTAGAATCTCATTTTATGACATCATGACATTCTAGAATCCCATTATGACATCATGACATTTTAGAATCTTATTTTATGACATAATGATATTTTAGAATCTCATTTTACGACATCATGACATTCTAGAATCCCATTATGATGTAATGACATGTTAGAATCTCATTTTATGACCTAATGACGTTTTAGAATTAAATTTTATGACATAATGTCATTCTAGAATCTCATTTTATGACATAATGACATTTTAGATTCTTATTTTATGACATAATGACATTTTAGAATGTCATTTAATGACATCATGACATTCTAGAATCCCATTATGACATAATGACATTTTAGAATCTCATTTTATGACATAATGACATTTTAGAATGTCATTTAATGACATCATGACATTCTAGAATCCCAATATGACATAATTACATTTTAGAATCTTATTTAATGACATCATGACATTCTAGAATCCCATTATGACATAATGACATTTTAGAATCTCATTTTATGACCTAATGACGTTTTAGAATTAAATTTTATGACATAATGACGTTTTAGAATTTCATTATATGACATCATGACATTCTAGAATCCCATTATGACATAATGATGTTTTAGAATCTCATTTTATGACATAGTGACATTTTAGAATCTCATTTTATGACATAATGACATTTTAGAATCTCATTTTATGACATAATGACATTCTAGAATCCCATTATGACATAATGACATTTTAGAATCTCATTTTATGACATCATGACATTCTAGAATCCCATTATGACATAATGACATTTTAGAATCTCATTTTATGACATCATGACATTCTAGAATCCCATTATGACATCATGACATTCTAGAATCTCATTTTATGACATAATGACATTTTATAATCTCATTTTATGACATAATGACATTTTAGAATCTCATTTTATGACATAATGACGTTTTTAGAATCCCATTTTATAACATAATGACATTTTATAATCTAATTTTATGACATAATGACATTTTAGAATCTCATTTTATGACATAATGACATTTTATAATCTAATTTTATGACATAATGACATTTTAGAATCTCATTTTATGACATCATGACATTTTAGAATCTTATTTTATGACATAATGACATTTTAGAATCTCATTTAATGACATCATGACATTCTAGAATCCCATTATGACATAATGACAATTTAGAATCTCATTTTATGACATCATGACATTCTAGAATCTCATTTTATGACATAATGACATTCTAGATCCCAATATGACATAATGACTTTTTAGAATCTCATTTAATGACATCATGACATTCTAGAATCCCATTATGACATAATGACGTTTTTAGAATCTCATTTTATGACATAATGACATTTTAGAATCTCATTTTATGACATCATGACATTCTAGAATCCCATTATGACATAATGACGTTTTTAGAATCTCATTTTATGACATAATGACATTTTAGAATCTCATTTTATGACATCATGACATTCTAGAATCCCATTATGACATCATGACATTTTAGAATCTTATTTTATGACATAATGATATTTTAGAATCTCATTTTACGACATCATGACATTCTAGAATCCCATTATGACGTAATGACATTTTAGAATCTCATTTTATGACCTAATGACGTTTTAGAATTAAATTTTATGACATAATGTCATTCTAGAATCTCATTTTATGACATAATGACATTTTAGATTCTTATTTTATGACATAATGACATTTTAGAATGTCATTTAATGACATCATGACATTCTAGAATCCCATTATGACATAATGACATTTTAGAATCTCATTTTATGACATAATGACATTTTAGAATGTCATTTAATGACATCATGACATTCTAGAATCCCAATATGACATAATTACATTTTAGAATCTTATTTAATGACATCATGACATTCTAGAATCCCATTATGACATAATGACATTTTAGAATCTCATTTTATGACCTAATGACGTTTTAGAATTAAATTTTATGACATAATGACGTTTTAGAATTTCATTATATGACATCATGACATTCTAGAATCCCATTATGACATAATGATGTTTTAGAATCTCATTTTATGACATAGTGACATTTTAGAATCTCATTTTATGACATAATGACATTTTAGAATCTCATTTTATGACATAATGACATTCTAGAATCCCATTATGACATAATGACATTTTAGAATCTCATTTTATGACATCATGACATTCTAGAATCCCATTATGACATAATGATATTTTAGAATCTCATTTTATGACATCATGACATTCTAGAATCCCATTATGACATCATGACATTCTAGAATCTCATTTTATGACATAATGACATTTTATAATCTCATTTTATGACATAATGACATTTTAGAATCTCATTTTATGACATAATGACGTTTTTATAATCCCATTATAACATAATGACATTTTAGAATCTTATTTTATGCTATCATGACATTTTAGAATTTCATTTAATGACATCATGACATTCTAGAATCCCATTATGACATAATTACATTTTAGAATCTCATTTTATGACCTAATGACATTTTAGAATAAAATTGTATGACATAATGACGTTTTAGAATCTCATTTTATGACATCATGACATTCTAGAATCCCATTATGACATAATGACGTTTTAGAATCTCATTTTATGACATAATGACATTTTAGAATCTCATTTTATGACATAATGACATTTTAGAATCTCATTTTATGATATCATGACATTCTAGAATCCCATTATGACATAATGACATTTTAGAATCTCATTTTATGACATCATGACATTCTAGAATTCCATTATGACAGAATGACATTTTAGAATCTCATTTTATGACCTCATGACATTCTAGAATCCCATTATGACATCATGACATTCTAGAATCTCATTTTAAGACATAATGACATTTTATAATCTAATTTTATGACATAATGACATTTTAGAATCTCATTTTATGACATCTTGACACTCTAGAATCCCATTATGACGTAATGAAATTTTAGAATCTCATTTTATGACATTTTAGAATCTCATTTTATGACCTAATGACGTTTTAGAATTAAATTTTATGACATAATGACGTTTTAGAATCTCATTTTATGACATCATGACATTCTAGAATCACATTATGACATAATGACATTTTAGAATCTCATTTTATGACATCATGACATTCTAGAATCCCATTATGACATAATGACATTTTAGAATCTCATTTTATGACATCATGACATTCTAGAATCCCATTATGACATCATGACATTCTAGAATCTCATTTTATGACATAATGACATTTTAGAATCTCATTTTATGACATAATGACATTTTAGAATCTCATTTTATGACATCATGACATTCTAGAATCCCATTATGACATAATGACATTTTAGAATCTCATTTTATGACATCATGACATTCTAGAATCCCATTATGACATAATGACATTTTAGAATCTCATTTTATGACAACATGACATTCTAGAATCCCATTATGACATCATGACATTCTAGAATCTCATTTTATGACATAATGACATTTTATAATCTAATTTTATGACATAATGACATTTTAGAATCTCATTTTATGACATAATGACATTTTATAATCTAATTTTATGACATAATGACATTTTAGAATCTCATTTTATGACATCATGACATTTTAGAATCTTATTTTATGACATAATGACATTTTAGAATCTCATTTAATGACATCATGACATTCTAGAATCCCATTATGACATAATGACAATTTAGAATCTCATTTTATGACATCATGACATTCTAGAATCTCATTTTATGACATAATGACATTCTAGATCCCAATATGACATAATGACTTTTTAGAATCTCATTTAATGACATCATGACATTCTAGAATCCCACTATGACATAATGACGTTTTTAGAATCTCATTTTATGACATAATGACATTTTAGAATCTCATTTTATGACATCATGACATTCTAGAATCCCATTATGACATCATGACATTTTAGAATCTTATTTTATGACATAATGACATTTTAGAATCTCATTTTATGACATCATGACATTCTAGAATCCCATTATGACGTAATGACATTTTAGAATCTCATTTTATGACCTAATGACGTTTTAGAATTAAATTTTATGACATAATGTCATTCTAGAATCTCATTTTATGACATAATGACATTTTAGATTCTTATTTTATGACATAATGACATTTTAGAATGTCATTTAATGACATCATGACATTCTAGAATCCCATTATGACATAATGACATTTTAGAATCTCATTTTATGACATAATGACATTTTAGAATGTCATTTAATGACATCATGACATTCTAGAATCCCAATATGACATAATTACATTTTAGAATCTTATTTAATGACATCATGACATTCTAGAATCCCATTATGACATAATGACATTTTAGAATCTCATTTTATGACCTAATGACGTTTTAGAATTAAATTTTATGACATAATGACGTTTTAGAATTTCATTATATGACATCATGACATTCTAGAATCCCATTATGACATAATGATGTTTTAGAATCTCATTTTATGACATAGTGACATTTTAGAATCTCATTTTATGACATAATGACATTTTAGAATCTCATTTTATGACATAATGACATTCTAGAATCCCATTATGACATAATGACATTTTAGAATCTCATTTTATGACATCATGACATTCTAGAATCCCATTATGACATAATGACATTTTAGAATCTCATTTTATGACATCATGACATTCTAGAATCCCATTATGACATCATGACATTCTAGAATCTCATTTTATGACATAATGACATTTTATAATCTCATTTTATGACATAATGACATTTTAGAATCTCATTTTATGACATAATGACGTTTTTAGAATCCCATTATAACATAATGACATTTTAGAATCTTATTTTATGACATCATGACATTCTAGAATCCCATTATGACATAATGACGTTTTAGAATCTCATTTTATGACATAATGACATTTTAGAATCTCATTTTATGACATAATGACATTTTAGAATCTCATTTTATGACATCATGACATTCTAGAATCCCATTATGACATAATGACATTTTAGAATCTCATTTTATGACATCATGACATTCTAGAATCCCATTATGACATAATGACATTTTAGAAACTCATTTTATGACATCATGACATTCTAGAATCCCATTATGACATCATGACATTCTAGAATCTCATTTTATGACATAATGACATTTTAGAATCTCATTTTATGACATAATGACATTTTAGAATCTCATTTTATGACATCATGACATTCTAGAATCCCATTATGACATAATGACATTTTATAATCTAATTTTATGACATAATGACATTTTAGAATCTCATTTTATGACATAATGACATTTTATAATCTAATTTTATGACATAATGACATTTTAGAATCTCATTTTATGACATCATGACATTTTAGAATCTTATTTTATGACATAATGACATTTTAGAATCTCATTTAATGACATCATGACATTCTAGAATCCCATTATGACATAATGACAATTTAGAATCTCATTTTATGACATCATGACATTCTAGAATCTCATTTTATGACATAATGACATTCTAGATCCCAATATGACATAATGACTTTTTAGAATCTCATTTAATGACATCATGACATTCTAGAATCCCATTATGACATAATGACGTTTTAGAATCTCATTTTATGACATAATGACATTTTAGAATTTCATTTTATGACATCATGACATTTTAGAATCTCATTTTATGACCTAATGACGTTTTAGAATTAAATTTTATGACATAATGACGTTTTAGAATCTCATTTTATGACATCATGACATTCTAGAATCACATTATGACATAATGACGTTTTAGAATCTCATTTTATGACATAATGACATTTTAGAATCTCATTTTATGACATAATGACATTTTAGAATCTCATTTTATGACATCATGACATTCTAGAATCCCATTATGACATAATGACATTTTAAAATCTCATTTTATGACCTAATGACGTTTTAGAATTAAATTTTATGACATAATGACGTTTTAGAATCTCATTTTATGACATCATGACACTCTAGAATCCCATTATGACATCATGACATTTTAGAATCTTATTTTATGACATAATGACATTTTAGAATCTCATTTTATGACATCATGACATTCTAGAATCCCAATATGACATAATTACATTTTAGAATCTTATTTAATGACATCATGACATTCTAGAATCCCATTATGACATAATGACATTTTAGAATCTCATTTTATGACCTAATGACGTTTTAGAATTAAATTTTATGACATAATGACGTTTTAGAATTTCATTATATGACATCATGACATTCTAGAATCCCATTATGACATAATGATGTTTTAGAATCTCATTTTATGACATAGTGACATTTTAGAATCTCATTTTATGACATAATGACATTTTAGAATCTCATTTTATGACATAATGACATTCTAGAATCCCATTATGACATAATGACATTTTAGAATCTCATTTTATGACATCATGACATTCTAGAATCCCATTATGACATAATGACATTTTAGAATCTCATTTTATGACATCATGACATTCTAGAATCCCATTATGACATCATGACATTCTAGAATCTCATTTTATGACATAATGACATTTTATAATCTCATTTTATGACATAATGACATTTTAGAATCTCATTTTATGACATAATGACGTTTTTAGAATCCCATTATGACATAATGACATTTTAGAATCTCATTTTATGACATCATGACATTCTAGAATCCCATTATGACATAATGACAATTTAGAATCTCATTTTATGACATCATGACATTCTAGAATCCCATTATGACATCATGACATTCTAGAATCTCATTTTATGACATAATGACATTTTATAATTTCATTTTATGACATAATGACATTTTAGAATCTCATTTTATGACATCATGACGTTTTTAGAATCCCATTATGACATAATGACATTTTAGAATCTCATTTTATGACATCATGACATTTTAGAATCTCATTTAATGACATCATGACATTCTAGAATCCCATTATGACATAATGACATTTTAGAATCTCATTTTATGACCTAATGACGTTTTAGAATTAAATTTTATGACATAATGACGTTTTAGAATCTCATTTTATGACATCATGACATTCTAGAATCCCATTATGACATAATGACGTTTTAGAATCTCATTTTATGACATAATGACATTTTAGAATCTCATTTTATGACATAATGACATTTTAGAATCTAATTTTATGACATAATGACATTTTAGAATCTCATTTTATGACATAATGACATTTTAGAATCTAATTTTATGACATAATGACATTTTAGAATCTCATTTTATGACATCATGACATTTTAGAATCTTATTTTATGACATAATGACATTTTAGAATCTCATTTTATGACATCATGACATTCTAGAATCCCATTATGACATAATGACAATTTAGAATCTCATTTTATGACATCATGACATTCTAGAATCTCATTTTATGACATCATGACATTCTAGAATCCCATTATGACATAATGACATTTTAGAATCTCATTTTATGACATAATGACATTTTAGAATCTCATTTTATGACATAATGACATTTTAGAATCTCATTTTATGACATCATGACATTCTAGAATCCCATTATGACATAATGACATTTTAGAATCTCATTTTATGACATCATGACATTCTAGAATCCCATTATGACATAATGACATTTTAGAATCTCATTTTATGACATCATGACATTCTAGAATCACATTATGACATAATGACATTTTAGAATCTCATTTTATGACATCATGACATTCTAGAATCCCATTATGACATAATGACATTTTAGAATCTCATTTTATGACATAATGACGTTTTTAGAATCCCATTATGACATAATGACATTTTAGAATCTTATTTTATGACATCATGACATTTTAGAATTTCATTTAATGACATCATGACATTCTAGAATCCCATTATGACATAATGACATTTTAGAATCTCATTTTATGACCTAATGACATTTTAGAATAAAATTTTATGACATAATGACGTTTTAGAATCTCATTTTATGACATCATGACATTCTAGAATCCCATTATGACATAATGACGTTTTAGAATCTCATTTTATGACATTTTAGAATCTCATTTTATGACCTAATGACGTTTTAGAATTAAATTTTATGACATAATGACGTTTTAGAATCTCATTTTATGACATCATGACATTCTAGAATCACATTATTACATAATGACGTTTTAGAATCTCATTTTATGACATAATGACATTTTAGAATCTCATTTTATGACATAATGACATTTTAGAATCTAATTTTATGACATAATGACATTTTAGAATCTCATTTTATGACATAATGACATTTTAGAATCTAATTTTATGACATAATGACATTTTAGAATCTCATTTTATGACATCATGACATTTTAGAATCTTATTTTATGACATAATGACATTTTAGAATCTCATTTTATGACATCATGACATTCTAGAATCTCATTATGACATAATGACATTTTAGAATCTCATTTTATGACATCATGACATTCTAGAATCTCATTTTATGACATCATGACATTCTAGAATCTCATTATGACATAATGACATTTTAGTATCTCATTTTATGACATAATGACATTTTAGAATCTCATTTTATGACATAATGACATTTTAGAATCTCATTTTATGACATCATGACATTCTAGAATCCCATTATGACATAATGACATTTTAGAATCTCATTTTATGACATCATGACATTTTAGAATCTCATTTTATGACATCATGACATTCTAGAATCCCATTATGACATAATGACATTTTAGAATCTCATTTTATGACCTAATGACGTTTTAGAATTAAATTTTATGACATAATGACATTTTAGAATCTCATTTTATGACATCATGACATTCTAGAATCCCATTATGACATAATGACGTTTTAGAATCTCATTTTATGACATAATGACATTTTAGAATCTCATTTTATGACATAATGACATTTTAGAATCTTATTTTATGACATAATGACATTTTAGAATCTCATTTTATGACCTAATGACGTTTTAGAATTAAATTTTATGACATAATGACGTTTTAGAATCTCATTTTATGACATCATGACATTCTAGAATCCCATTATGACATAATGACATTTTAGAATCTCATTTTATGACATAATGACATTTTAGAATCTCATTTTATGACATAATGACATTTTAGAATCTAATTTTATGACATAATGACATTTTAGAATCTCATTTTATGACATAATGACATTTTAGAATCTAATTTTATGACATAATGACATTTTAGAATCTCATTTTATGACATCATGACATTTTAGAATCTTATTTTATGACATAATGACATTTTAGAATCTCATTTTATGACATCATGACATTCTAGAATCCCATTATGACATAATGACATTTTAGAATCTCATTTTATGACATCATGACATTCTAGAATCTCATTTTATGACATCATGACATTCTAGAATCCCATTATGACATAATGACGTTTTAGAATCTCATTTTATGACATAATGACATTTTAGAATCTCATTTTATGACATAATGACATTTTAGAATCTAATTTTATGACATAATGACATTTTAGAATCTCATTTTATGACATAATGACATTTTAGAATCTAATTTTATGACATAATGACATTTTAGAATCTCATTTTATGACATCATGACATTTTAGAATCTTATTTTATGACATAATGACATTTTAGAATCTCATTTAATGACATCATGACATTCTAGAATCCCATTATGACATAATGACATTTTAGAATCTCATTTTATGACATCATGACATTCTAGAATCTCATTTTATGACATCATGACATTCTAGAATCACATTATGACATAATGACGTTTTAGAATCTCATTTTATGACATAATGACATTTTAGAATCTCATTTTATGACATAATGACATTTTAGAATCTCATTTTATGACATCATGACATTCTAGAATCCCATTATGACATAATGACATTTTAGAATCTCATTTTATGACATCATGACATTCTAGAATCCCATTATGACATAATGACATTTTAGAATCTCATTTTATGACATCATGACATTCTAGAATCACATTATGACATAATGACATTTTAGAATCTCATTTTATGACTATCATGACATTTTAGAATTTCATTTATGACATCATGACATTCTAGAATCCCATTATGACATAATGACATTTTAGAATCTCATTTTATGACCTAATGACATTTTAGAATCTAATTTTATGACATAATGACATTTTAGAATCTCATTTTATGACATCATGACATTCTAGAATCCCATTATGACATAATGACATTTTAGAATCTCATTTTATGACATAATGACATTTTAGAATCTCATTTTATGACATAATGACATTTTAGAATCTCATTTTATGACATCATGACATTCTAGAATCCCATTATGACATAATGACATTTTAGAATCTCATTTTATGACATCATGACATTCTAGAATCCCATTATGACATAATGACATTTTAGAATCTCATTTTATGACATCATGACATTCTAGAATCCCATTATGACATAATGACATTCTAGAATCTCATTTTAAGACATAATGACATTTTAGAATCTCATTTTATGACATAATGACATTTTAGAATCTCATTTTATGACATCATGACACTCTAGAATCCCATTATGACGTAATGAAATTTTAGAATCTCATTTTATGACATTTTAGAATCTCATTTTATGACCTAATGACGTTTTAGAATTAAATTTTATGACATAATGACGTTTTAGAATCTCATTTTATGACATCATGACATTCTAGAATCACATTATTACATAATGACGTTTTAGAATCTCATTTTATGACATAATGACATTTTAGAATCTCATTTTATGACATAATGACATTTTAGAATCTAATTTTATGACATAATGACATTTTAGAATCTCATTTTATGACATAATGACATTTTATAATCTAATTTTATGACATAATGACATTTTAGAATCTCATTTTATGACATCATGACATTTTAGAATCTTATTTTATGACATAATGACATTTTAGAATCTCATTTAATGAAATCATGACATTCTAGAATCCCATTATGACATAATGACAATTTAGAATCTCATTTTATGACATCATGACATTCTAGAATCTCATTTTATGACATCATGACATTCTAGAATCACATTATGACATAATGACGTTTTAGAATCTCATTTTATGACATAATGACATTTTAGAATCTCATTTTATGACATAATGACATTTTAGAATCTCATTTTATGACATCATGACATTCTAGAATCCCATTATGACATAATGACATTTTAGAATCTCATTTTATGACATCATGACATTCTAGAATCCCATTATGACATAATGACATTTTAGAATCTCATTTTATGACATCATGACATTCTAGAATCCCATTATGACATCATGACATTCTAGAATCTCATTTTATGACATAATGACATTTTAGAATCTCATTTTATGACATAATGACATTTTAGAATCTCATTTTATGACATCATGACATTCTAGAATCCCATTATGACATAATGACATTTTAGAATCTCATTTTATGACCTAATGACGTTTTAGAATTAAATTTTATGACATAATGACGTTTTAGAATCTCATTTTATGACATCATGACATTCTAGAATCCCATTATGACATAATGACATTTTAGAATCTCATTTTATGACATAATGACATTTTAGAATCTCATTTTATGACATAATGACATTTTAGAATCTCATTTTATGACATCATGACATTCTAGAATCCCATTATGACATAATGACATTTTAGAATCTCATTTTATGACATCATGACATTCTAGAATCTCATTATGACATAATGACATTTTAGAATCTCATTTTATGACATCATGACATTCTAGAATCCCATTATGACATAATGACATTTTAGAATCTCATTTTATGACATAATGACATTTTAGAATCTCATTTTATGACATAATGACATTTTAGAATCTCATTTTATGACATCATGACATTTTAGAATCCCATTATGACATAATGACATTTTAGAATCTCAATTTATGACATCATGACATTCTAGAATCCCATTATGACATCATGACATTTTAGAATCTCATTTTATGACATAATGACATTTTAGAATCTCATTTTATGACATAATGACATTTTAGAATCTCATTTTATGACATCATGACATTTTAGAATCTCATTTTATGACATCATGACATTCTAGAATCCCATTATGACATAATGACATTTTAGAATCTCATTTTATGACATAATGACATTTTAGAATTATTTTATGACATAATGACATTTTAGAATCTCATTTTATGACATCATGACATTCTAGAATCCCATTATGACATAATGACATTTTAGAATCTCATTTTATGACATAATGACATTTTAGAATCTCATTTTATGACATAATGACATTTTAGAATCTCATTTTATGACATCATGACATTCTAGAATCCCATTATGACATAATGACATTTTAGAATCTCATTTTATGACATCATGACATTCTAGAATCCCATTATGACATAATGACATTTTAGAATCTCATTTTATGACATCATGACATTCTAGAATCCCATTATGACATCATGACATTCTAGAATCTCATTTTATGACATAATGACATTTTATAATCTAATTTTATGACATAATGACATTTTAGAATCTCATTTTATGACATCATGACATTTTAGAATCCCATTATGACATAATGACATTTTAGAATCTCATTTTATGACATCATGACATTCTAGAATCCCATTATGACATCATGACATTCTAGAATCTCATTTTATGACATAATGACATTTTATAATCTAATTTTATGACATAATGACATTTTAGAATCTCATTTTATGACATCATGACATTTTAGAATCTCATTTTATGACATCATGACATTCTAGAATCCCATTATGACATAATGACATTTTAGAATCTCATTTTATGACCTAATGACGTTTTAGAATTAAATTTTATGACATAATGACGTTTTAGAATCTCATTTTATGACATCATGACATTCTAGAATCCCATTATGACATAATGACATTTTAGAATCTCATTTTATGACATCATGACATTCTAGAATCCCATTATGACATAATGACGTTTTAGAATCTCATTTTATGACATAATGACATTTTAGAATCTCATTTTATGACATAATGACATTTTAGAATCTCATTTTATGACATCATGACATTCTAGAATCCCATTATGACATAATGACATTTTAGAATCTCATTTTATGACATCATGACATTCTAGAATCCCATTATGACATAATGACATTTTAGAATCTCATTTTATGACATCATGACATTCTAGAATCCCATTATGACATCATGACATTTTAGAATCTCATTTTATGACATAATGACATTTTAGAATCTCATTTTATGACATAATGACATTTTAGAATCTCATTTTATGACATCATGACATTCTAGAATCATTATGACATAATGACATTTTAGAATCTCATTTTATGACATCATGACATTCTAGAATCCCATTATGACATAATGACATTTTAGAATCTCATTTTATGACATCATGACATTCTAGAATCCCATTATGACATCATGACATTCTAGAATCTCATTTTATGACATAATGACATTTTAGAATCTAATTTTATGACATAATGACATTTTAGAATCTCATTTTATGACATAATGACATTTTAGAATCTCATTTTATGACATAATGACATTTTAGAATCTCATTTTATGACATCATGACATTTTAGAATCTTATTTTATGACATAATGACATTTTAGAATCTCATTTTATGACATCATGACATTCTAGAATCCCATTATGACATAATGACATTTTAGAATCTCATTTTATGACATAATGACATTTTAGAATCCCATTATGACATCATGACATTCTAGAATCTCATTTTATGACATAATGACATTTTAGAATCTCATTTTATGACATAATGACATTTTAGAATCTCATTTTATGACATCATGACATTTTAGAATCTCATTTTATGACATCATGACATTCTAGAATCCCATTATGACATAATGACATTTTAGAATCTCATTTTATGACCTAATGACGTTTTAGAATTAAATTTTATGACATAATGACATTTTAGAATCTCATTTTATGACATCATGACATTCTAGAATCCCATTATGACATAATGACATTTTAGAATCTCATTTTATGACATCATGACATTCTAGAATCCCATTATGACATAATGACATTTTAGAATCTCATTTTATGACATAATGACATTTTAGAATCTCATTTTATGACATAATGACATTTTAGAATCTCATTTTATGACATCATGACATTCTAGAATCCCATTATGACATAATGACATTTTAGAATCTCATTTTATGACATCATGACATTCTAGAATCTCATTATGACATAATGACATTTTAGAATCTCATTTTATGACATCATGACATTCTAGAATCCCATTATGACATAATGACATTTTAGAATCTCATTTTATGACATAATGACATTTTAGAATCTCATTTTATGACATAATGACATTTTAGAATCTCATTTTATGACATCATGACATTCTAGAATCCCATTATGACATAATGACATTTTAGAATCTCATTTTATGACATCATGACATTCTAGAATCCCATTATGACATAATGACATTTTAGAATCTCATTTTATGACATCATGACATTCTAGAATCTCATTATGACATCATGACATTCTAGAATCTCATTTTATGACATAATGACATTTTAGAATCTTATTTTATGACATAATGACATTTTAGAATCTCATTTTATGACATAATGACATTCTAGAATCTCATTTTATGACATAATGACATTTTAGAATCTCATT